>SJXQ01001849.1:38391-77608 GCA_006408695.1 Aepyceros melampus | reverse complement strand
GTTGTCCAGTTTATTTTTAAAACTTGGCGGGGGTGGGGGGGTGGTGGAAGGGCTTTCTTTAAGAAAAGAAATATGAAATTACAAATATAAAATTAGATTTTAAAGTTTTTATTTAAAGTGAGAAAATAAACCATAAATCATACATTTTGAAAAAAAATTGATAATTACAAAAAAATCCCCAAATCCAGAAAAAGGATATTTTAATTAACAAACTACCTGACATGCCTCTATAATATTGTCCTAGATTTTTTGCCTGCAAATATTTTGATAGTCTTGGACAACAGCCTGGTAATATCACATGTTAAGAGAATAGATTCGTTTTTTTAATTTTTTCCTATTTCATTGAAGTATAGTTGATTTACAATGTTGTGTTAATTTTTCCTGCACAGCAAAGTGGTTGTTACATGATCATATGTACATACACATATATACATTATTTTTCATATCTTCTCCATTATTACAAGATATTATAGTTTCCTGTTTTATAAAGGAGGGTCTTGTTGTTTTTCCAAAGAATAGATAGGTTTAGTCATTCCTCTAGCACGAAAGTTTCTGACTCTATCTCAAACTTATTTTTCCTCTACAACCCTCACACTCTGGCTCAGGCATCCTGAGCCATGTTCACAGGATGATAACACCACTGGCCCTGGCCCTTCACACTGAAAGAATTAACACACTGATTAGGAAGAGTATTCCTGGAAATAGCCCAAAATGTCTATCGACTGATGAATAGATTAACACAATGGAGCACTATTCAGGCACAAAAAGGAATAGTGTACTGATTTATGCTAAAATGTAGATAAGCCTTGAAAACACTGTGCTAAATGAGGAAAGCCAGACACAACAGGCACATATATTATATGATTCCACTTATATGAAGTGTCCAGACAAGCAAATTCAGAAACAGAAGATATTTAGGAAGGGATTTAGGAGCCGGCTGGTGAGAGGAAGGGAGAGACTAGGTAGGGACTACTGATGTGGTTTCTTTAGGGGAGGACGAAGATGTTCTAGAATTAAAGAGCTGTAATAGTTTCACAACCTTAGGAACATACTAAAGTCACTGAACTATATGCTTTTAAAAGGTCAATTTTATGATATATGACATATAGCTAAACTTAAAAATTTTAAGATTATTCCTAAAAGCCACTCTTATATTCAAATAGCCAGAAATAAGTGTACCCTGAATACCTGAAAGCTATATAAATATATCTCACTGAACCCAAACTCAACGTATATCTTTAATTTAACATCCTTTTAGCCAGACCCCAAAATATCCTTGGCTGCCATGTGATACAAAGGGGTGGTTATAGCAGTTAGCATAGAAAGAGACACTGGTTTTACTCTTGCGAATTGTACAAAACCACATGATCAGGTCAGCGTATCATTAGGGCCCTGGACCATCCTTACATGCCAAGCACCCACCCCGCTTCCCCACCCCCAGTGTCAGCCACACACATTTAAATTTTAGAAAACGGTCAAGCAGTCCTGAATATTTTTACACAGCTTCTTGAAGGCAAACAAAGCAACAATTTCTCAGCTAAGCTATTAAATCCTGTTTACATTGTACCTGAATGTCTAAAACGACTTACTTCCCCTTTGGAAAAAGACAGCTTTAAAAGAGGTTTATTTTCCTTGTTCAGGACTTGCAAATTTTCCCCTTCTCCATGAAACAGAGGGTAAGCTCTGATTAGAATCCCTCTCAAGGGTGTCTGACCTTGCCCAGAGGATCAAAGTCCAAATTTCATCTCACCACCAAGGCCTAATGAGAATTCCAGAGCCCTCCAGATCATCTCAGTTTTGGCGAATCCGCCCTCGGGCTGACCCTCACCCACATGGAAGCCCCTCTCCCCAGCTGTAGCCCTGAGCTTGGCCTGCACCTGGCTGGCTTCTGCTCGAGCCTCTCTCCTGTTCAGCTGGACTGGACTCTGGTGTCTGTAAATTCTCCAGCTGCCAGGACCCAAACTGCTTCTCAGCCTGGAGGAGAAGTCCTGCCAGATGCAGGGGCTGTAATTCATTATTTGAGGATTATATAATTTCAAACTCCAACAGACAAATACATGGAGATATCTGCCTGTGTTTCTGAATTTGAGTGGCCCATTTCTCAAAGATCAAACATTATTCTTTTGGATGCAAACTTCAAATACCTTCCCATTCAGATATTAACCAGAAATCAGCTTTAAGAAAAACAAATTGTCCCTGCTTCTTAACTAAACGTTCATTCCTCTTCTTGTCTCACTTTAGCAATGAGGAGTAAATAAGCACTAATCCCAATGGCCATCAGAGGGTTGGCTTCTGAGATATCTGGCTGTGTGTTCTGTGCTTCGTCAGTCAGTCGTGTCCAACTCTTTGTGACCCCATGGACTGTAGCCAACCAGGCGCCTCTGTCCATGGAGATTCTCCAGGCAAGAATACTGGAGTGAGCTGCCATGCCCTCCTCCAGGGGATCTTCCCAGCCCAGGGATCGAACCCAGGTCTCCCACATTGCAGGCAGGTTCTTTACCATCTGAGCCACCAGGAAAGCCCTGGCTAGGTTGGCCTCAACTGAGGCTTTCATTTAAAAATGCTGTACCAAGTACAAGTTGAAATTTCCTCTGAGTGGCTAGAAATAATTGTGCTTAAAAAGTAGATTAAAAATCTGAGGGCTTCTCTAGTGGCTTGGTGGTCAGGAAACAGCCTGCCAATGCAGGAGACATGGGTTGGAGGACACAATGCAAGAGACATCAATCCCTAGCGGGGGGAGATCTCACATGCTGAGGGGCAACTAAGCCCGTTTGCCATAACTACTGAGCCTGTGCTCTCGAGCCTGGGAGGCGCAACTATTGAGCCCACGTGAAACGACTACTGAAGTCCGCTCACTTTAGAGCCTGTGCTCCTCAGCAAGAGAAGCCATCGCAATGAGAAGCCCAAGCACCACAACAGAGAAGTCCCTGCTCACTACAGTTAGAGAAAGCCCACATACAGCAATGAAGACTCAGCATGGCCAAAAATAAAATAAATAAAGTTATATCTAGTAGGAGGTCAAGAGATACCTGGAGTAAAGGAAAGTTTGGCCTTGGAGTACCAAATGAAGCATGGCAAAGTTTGCCAAGAGAATGCACTGCTGCTGCTGCTGCTAAGTCGCTTCAGTCGTGTCCGACTCTGTGCGACCCCAGAGACGGCAGCCCACCAGGCTCCCCCGTCCCTGGGATTCTCCAGGCAAGAACACTGGAGTGGGTTGCCATTTCCTTCTCCAATGCATGAAAGTGAAAAGTGAAAGTGAAGTTGCTCAGTCGTGCCCGACTCTTAGTGACCCCATGGACTGCAGCCCACCAGGGTCCTCCGTCCATGGGATTTTCCAGGCAAGAGTGCTGGAGTGGGGTGCCATTGCCTTCTCTGAGAGAATGCACTGGTCATAGCAAACACTCTCTTCCAACAACACAAGAGATGACTCTACACATGGACATCACCAGATGCTCAATACTGAAATCAGATTGATTATATTCTTTGCAGCCAAAGATGGAGACGTTCTATACAGTCAGCAAAAGCAAGACCGGGAGCTGACTGTGATTTGGATCATGAACTCCTTGTTGCCAAATTCAGACTTGAAGTAAGTAGGAAAAACCACTAAACCATTCAGAAATGACCTAAATCAAATCCCTTACAATTATACAGTGGAAGTGACAAATAAATTCGAGGGATTAGATTTGATAGAGTGCCTGAAGAACTAAGGATGGAGGTTCGTGACATCATAAAGGAGGCGGCGATCAAAACCATCCCCAAGAAAAAGAAATGCAAAAAAGCAAAATGGTTGTCTGAGGAGGCCTTACAAATAGATGAGAAAAGAAGAGAAGCAAAGGCAAAGGACAAAAGGAAAGACATATCTGTCTGAATGCAGAGTTCCAAAGAATAGCAAGGAGAGATAAGAAAGCCTTCCTCAGCAATCAGTGCAAAGAAATAGAGGAAAACAACAGAATAGGAAAGACTAGAGATCGCTTCAAGAAAATTAGAAAACATTTCATGCAAAGATTGGCACAATAAAGGACAGAAATGGTATGGCCCTAACAGAAGCAGAAGATATTAAAAGAGGTGGCAAGAATACACAGAAGAACTATACAAAAAATATCTTCATGACCCAAATAACCACGATGGTGTGATCACTCAACTAGAGCCAGACACCCTGGATTAAAAAGTCAAATGGGCCTAAGGAAGCAACACTACGAACAAAGTTAGTGGAAGTGATGAAATTCCAGCTGAGCAATTTCAAATCCTAAAAGATGATGCTGTGAAAGTGCTTGCTGTACTCTATATGCCAGCAAATTTGGAAAACTCAGCAGTGGCCACAGGACTGGAAAAGGTCAGTTTTCATTCCAATCCCAAAGAAGGGCAATGCCAAAGAATTTTCAAACTACTGCACAATTGCACTCATCTCACACACTAGCAAAGTTATGCTCAAAATTCTCTAAGCAAGGCTTCAAAAGTACATAAACAGAATTTCCAGATGTTCAAGCTGGATTTAGAAAATGCAGAGGAACCAGAGATCAAATTACCAACATCCGTTGGATCATAAAAAAAGCAAGAGAATTCCAGAAAAACATCTATTTCTGCTTCAGTAACTACACTAAAGCCTTTAACTATGTGGATCACAACAAACCTGGAAAACTCTGAAAGAGATGGGAATACCAGACCACTTTAATTGCCTCCTGAGAAACATATATGCAGGTTAAGAAGCAACAGTTAGAATAGGACATGAAACATTGGACTGGTTCCAAATTGGAAAAGGAGTACATCAAGGCTGTATATTGTCACCTTGCTTATTTAATTTATATGCAGAGTACATTATGTAAAATGCCCGGTTGGATGAAGCACACACTGGAATCAAGATTGCCAGAAAAAATATCAAGAACCTCAGATATTCAGATGACACCACCTTTATGGCAGACAGCAAAAAGCAACTAAAGGGCTTCTTAAAGAAAGTGAAAGAGGAGAGTGAAAAAGCTGGCTTAAAACTCAACATTCAAAAAATGAAGATCATGGCATCCAGTCCCATCACTTCATGGCAAATAGATGGGGAAACAGTGGAAACAGTGTCAGACTTTATTTTCTGAGCTCCCAAATCACTGCAGATGGTGACTGCAACCATGAAATTAAAAGACGCTTGCTCTTGGAAGAAAAGCTACAACCACCTAGAAAGCATATTAAAAACCAGAGACATTACTTTGCCGACAAAGGTCCGTAGAGTCAAAGCTATGGTTTTTCCAGTAGTCATATATGGCTGTGAGAGTTGGACTATAAAGAAAGCTGAGTGCTGAAGAATTGATATTTCTGAACTGTGGTGTTGGAGAAGACTCTTGAGAGTCCCTTGGACTGCAAGGAGATCCAACCAGTCCATCCTAAAGGAGATCAGTCCTGAATTATTCATTGGAAGGACTGATGCTGAAGCTGAAACTCCAACACCTTGGCCACCTGATGTGAAGAACTGACTCCTTGGAAAAAGACCCTGATGCTGGGAAAGATTGAAGGCAGGAGAAGAGGATGATGGAGGATGAGATGGTGGGATGGCATCACTGACTCGATGGACATGAGTTTGAGCAATCTCCAGGAGTTGGTGATGGGCAGGGAAGCCTGGCATGCTGCAGTCCATGAGGTATCAAAGAGTTGACACGACTGGGCAACTGAACCTAATTGATATTTTATAAAACTGATAGTTGCTATTAGTTTTCCGTATGGAAAATGGAAAGAGAAAGAGAGAGGATGGGAAAGGAGGGGAAGGAAAAGGGAGGGGAGGAGAGAACAGGAGAAGGCAGGAGAGAGGAAAAGCAAGGGAAGGAGAGGAAAAGGAGCAAGTCAGGAGGAGGAGGAGTCGTGGCTAAGGCAGAAAAAAAAGGAAAGTCCCAGGATAGTAGAACAATCTCAGAAATCAAAGAGGAGTGAGTTTCTAAAAAGAAAACTTTTGGCCACTAGTGAGACTCCAGTAGTTGGAAAGCCCACTGAATATGCATGATGTCATGCACTGTACATTCACAGCACACACAAGGCCACATTCAATCTGCTGACCTCGAGGGCAGAACACAAGGCGCACTTGTTCCCCCTAGTCCCTGACTCTGAAGAGAAGGAGAAGTCTGTACGGAAGCATTTTAATTTTGAATCAGGCTGGTTGTTAGCTGCGTTGTGAAATAGATTAGCTTTCAGAAAGAGAAATATTCATTTCTTTTTATGGTCACTATTGTAAGTAGATGGTGGGTAACAGGCTTGGGAGGCCCCCAACTTGGTGTCAGGGCTGAAGTGGCAAAGCCGGGACTCACCAGTGGAGAAGAACCAACCTGGCTTAGGGGGAATAAGTCGTATCCCAACTTGTACTGTGGCTCAAACAGGGCTTACTGATGCAATTTGGGTGTCTCTTTTAGTGACTTCTGGAAAAATAGAGCTAAGATATAACCTTATAAGACAAACTGTAAATCACATCAGTCACAGGAAATTTTGTCATGGCCTGGATTAGGTGGCATTACACATACAAACAGAAGGAGCTAGTTCGAAGAAAACAGGCAGAGGAACTGGGATTTGTCTGAATTTGTCTGAATATTACTAGAATCATATGGAAGAGAGGTAACTGGGTTCTTTTAGGTTGGTGGTGCCAATATAGAGAGAAATGGAAGTATATAGAGGAGACGGTTAGTTCACCAGATTATTTTGTTCATTTAAACATTCTTTTGGAAATGTCCAGTTTCCTTTTTTTCCCTCTTTTTCTATGTTTACCGAGGTTTATTTTTCCTATTTTTTATAAACTATATTTAGAGATAACTTAGATTCCAATAGTTCTTTTTCTTTATTTTTTAAAACCGTTAATGATAGAAAATTTCAAACTTAAAAGTAGAAAGAAAAGTATAATGAACTCACAAGTACCAACTTAACAGCAGTTTTTAAAAATCTATTCTCCTTTTTGGGCTTCCCTGGTGGCTCAGAGGTTAAAGCGTCCGCCTGGAATGCAGGAGACCCGGGTTCGATCCCTGGGTCGGGAAGATCCCCTAGAGAAGGAAATGGCAACTCACTCCAGTACTCTTGCCTGGAGAATCCCATGGAGGGAGGAGCCTGGTGGGCTACAGTCCATGGGGTCGCAAAGAGTCGGACACGACTGAGCAAATTCACTTCATTCTTTTTTTTTTCCTGGAGTATTTTAAAGCAAATCTCAGACATGATATTAATTCACCTGGAAAAATATGTCTATATACATCTATCTTTAACTGTTAAGAAGTTTAAAAAATTCCAATTATCCCATTTTGATAATAATATAACTTAAAATAATTTGCTTATATAATTGAATACTAAGTCTATCTTCAAATTTCCCTGATTATCTCAGATGCATTTTGTCACAAGTTTGTTCAAGTCAGAATCTAAACAGTTTCATCCATTGGATTTGGTTAAATATCTTTCGTTGTTTATAAATCCATCCCTCAATTTTTGTGTCATTATTTTGGAAAAACTAGCTCATTTGGCCTATAGCATATCTCATTCAGGCTTTGATTTATTGCATCTTGGTGGTTTTGTTTAAAATATTCTTTGCCTTATTTTCTGTGAGCTGATAGCTAAAGCTATTGGCTGGATAAGATTCAGGTTTGATTTTTTTAGGGTAGAATACTTCTTAAGTGGTGTGTTTTTCTTATTGTAGGACATCATTATACAGTCCAGTTGTTTTATTTTTAATTATACCAAGGGAATTGGTGGGTTCAGGTGATAGCAATCCAATATTTCCATTATGAAGTTCTTCATCAACTTTTTTTTTTTTTTGGCTGTGCCTGGTCTTAGTTATAGTATGTGGAATCTTTGTTGCCATGTAAAGGATCTATTTCCCCATCAGGGATGGAACCTGTGTATCCTGCATTGGGAGCACAGTCTTAACCACTGGACCATGAGGGAAGTCCCTCTTCACTGACTTTTAATTTAACTGTTTTAGCAAAAATAATTGTTGCCTAGATCCATTGTTTTATTTGGAGTTGCAAAATGATGATTTTATAATTCCGTCATTCTTTCTGCATTCACTGGTTGAATTATTCCATAAAGAACTTTCCCTCATCAATAATTTGGTTATCATGAAATATAGTTCATACAGGAAAGGCAGAATAAAATCCTTGATATTTTCCTTTTTAATACATTTTTATATTTCAAGAAGCAATATGAGAACTGGATGGAACAACACACTGGTTCCCAGTTGGGAAAGGTGTACGTCAAAGTTGTCATGCTGCTTATTTAACTGATATGCAGAGTACATCATGAGAAACGTTGGGCTGGATGAAGCACAAGGTGGAATCAAGATTGCTGGGAGAAATATCAATAACCTCAGATATGCAGATGATACCACTCTTATGGCAGAAAGTGAAGAAGAACTAAAGAGCCTCTTGATGAAAGTGAAAGAGGAGAGTGAAAAAGCTGGCTTAACACCAAAATTCAGAAAACTAAGATTATGGCATCTGGTCCCATCACTTCATGGCAAATAGATGGGGAAACAGTGGAAACAGTGACAGATTATTTTTGTGGGCACCAAAATCACTGCAGATGGTGACTGCAGCCATGAAATTAAAAGACACTTACTCCTTGGAAGGAAAGTTATGACCAACCTAGACAGCATATTAAAAAGCAGAGACATTATTTGCCAACAAAGTTAGTCTAGTCAAAGCTGTGGTTTTTCCAGTAGTCATATATGGATGTGAGAGTTGTACTATAAATAAAGTTGAGTGCCAAAGAATTGATGTTTCTGAACTGTGGTGTTGAAGAAGACTCTTGAGAGTCCCTTGGACTGCAAGGAGATCCAACCAGTCAATCCTAAAGGAAATCAGTCCTGAATATTCATTGGAAGGACTGATGCTGAAGCTGAAACTCCAATCCTTTGGCCACTTGATGCATAGAACTGACTCTTTGAAAAAGACCCTGATGCTGAGAAAGACTGAAGGCAGCAGAAGGGGACAATGGAGGATGAGATGGTGGGATGGCATCACGGACTCGATGGACATGAGTTTGAGCAATCTCCAGGAGTTGGTGATGGACAGAGAAGCCTGGTGTGCTGCAGTCCATTGGATCACAGTCAGACACGACTGAGCAACTGAGCTGAACTGAATACGTTTTTGAGTGATGATCTGGTGCCCTAGTGACCTCCAAAAACGACCAAAGACATATTTTTTAAATCATTATCAATTCAGTTCGTTCAGTCGTTCAGTCATATCCGACTCTTTGTGATTCCATGAACCACAGCATGCCAGGCCTCCCTGTCCATCATCAACTCCTGGAAAACTCCAGGAGTTTACTCATGTAAATAGACTTACTCATGTCCATTGAGTAAGTGATGCCATCCAACTATCTCATCTTCTGTTGTCCCCTTCTCCTGCCCCTAATCCCTCCCAGCATCAGGGTCTTTTCAAATGAGTCAGCTCTTTGCATCAGATGGCCAAAGTATTGGAGTTTCAGCTTCAACATCAGTCCTTCCAATGAATATTCAGGAATGATTTCCTTTAGGATGGACTGGTTTGATCTCCTTGCTGTCCAAGGGACTCTCAAGAGTCTTCTCCAACACCACAGTTCAGAAGCATCAATTTTTCAGCGCTCAGCTTTCTTTACAGTCCAACTCTCACACCCATACATGACTACTGGAAAAACCATAGCCTTGACTAGACAGACCTTTGTTGACAAAGTAATGTCTCTGCTTTTTAATATGCTGTCTAGGCTGGTCATAACTTTCCCTCAAAGAGTAAGCATCTTTTAATTTCATGGCAGCAATCACCATCTGCAGTGATTTTAGAGCCCCCAAAAATAAAGTCTGCCACTGTTTCCCCATCTATTTGCCATGAAGTGATGGGACCAGATGCCATGATCTTCGTTTTCAGAATGTTGAGCTTTAAGCCAACTTTTTTACTCTCCTCTTTCATTTTCATCAAGAGGCTTTTTAGTTCCTCTTCACTTTCTGCCATAAGGGTGGTGTCATCTGCATATCTGAAGTTGTTGATATTTCTCCTGGTAATCTTTATTTCAGCTTGTGTTTCTTCTAGCCCAGCATTTCTCATGATGTGCTCTGCATAGAAATTAAATAAGCAAAGTGACAATACACAGCCTTGACGTACATCTTTTCCTATTTGGAACCAGTCTATTGTTCCATGTCCAGTTCTAACTGTTGCTTCCTGACCTGCATAAATTCATTAATTTTTCATTACCTGAGGTGTTCTAATTTTTTTCATGTACAAATTGCCCTATCTTTGGCCAGTGGGAGCCTCTAAAGAATGGCTTTTACATCTTTTCGATTTGACTATTTGTTTTGAAAGATTTCCTCGTTTCTTCTTTGACTTAAGATAATGTCCCAGACTTACTTTTAAAGTCCTACCCTAAACTTGGAATCTGCAAAGAGTCAGGCACAAGAGAGTGACTAAGCACAGCACAGAGCAAACTTGGAATCAGGCATTTCCCCGAAAGATTTCTGGTTCCTCTTAGTAAGGAATGGTATTCAGAGACCATAATGTGAATGCCTGTTGTGCTTATTACTACCAAATTCATTGTTTCTAGGCTTTTTCAACAGTCAGAGCAATGAAATATGTTCTTTTTAATTTAAGAGACAAAAAATGAGTTTATACTGATATTTCCTATTCAAATATGAGGTATGGGATTTTTACTTAACTCTGTTGGTTTTATATTCTTATTTTAGTAATCTTATTAGTAATACTGATGCTTCAGTATCTCTTATTTTTGAGTCAACAGCCAAGGTTCATTAGATATTTAAGAAAATCTGAACACTGAAAACAGAAACAATAAAAGTAATTTGAAATATACCAACATAAAAAACATTATACTTAACATCCTCAGAGACACAAGAGATAATATTACCCCCATGGATTTATTACAAAGAAATCTTAACCTGCATTAAATGTGTTATTTTCAAACTAAAGCTAATAAGTAATGATGTTACTAATAATATCACAGAAATCAAACTGATCAGCAAGGGAGAAATAACATACAGATACAAGTCAGTTAGGAAAAACTATGTAATCTTAAATGCAAATTGGAAATATCAGTAAAAACTCAAGTTTCTCTCATTTTCAAATGTGTAAATGTTCTCACTCTTTACTCTGAAAAATTCACAAAACAATGATAATTCAGTAGCAAAGACTATCTCTTATGCCCATACGGTGGTCTCTAAATACCATTTCCCAGTGAAAATGAACTAGGAATCCTTGGGAAAATACAACAAGGATGCAACAGCCAACATAGAATATGAAATTCTATAGATTTGATCAAATGTTTGATCAAATTTCTCCTACAAATAAATGGCAGTAAAAAAGAGAGAGAGGAGCACTCCCACCAGGACCACTTCCCTGGTGGTCCAGTGGTTGACAGTCCGCCTGCCAATGTTCGAACCTGATCTGAGAAGATTCCACATGCAACTAAACCTGTAGGCCATAATTACTGAAGCCTGGGCGCCCTAGAGCCTGTATGCCACAAATACCGAGGCTGTGTGCCGCAACTACTGAAACCCACAAACCTAGAGCCTGTGTTCCACAACAAGAGAAGCCACTGCAATTGAGAAGTGCGTGCACTGCAACAAAGAGTAGACCCTGCTTGCCACAACTAGAGAAAGCTGGAGCACAGCAAAGATCCGGTACAGACATTAATAAATATTTTTTTAAACTTTTTAAAAAACAGAGGAAATAAATAATATGCATTGTGTGGATCTTGTTTGAATCTGCAGTACAAAAAATATATGGTCTTTATCCATGATTATATGATATTAAAAATTATTAATTTTATTACATATGATAGTAGCATTATTATGTGGGAAAAAGGGACCTTACCAGCCAGCTATATATTCAGTTTTTGTAGCTGAAATGATATATTTGGGATTTGCTTTAATACACTGGAAGAAAAAGAAGTGGAGGAGAATAAGTGAAAGAAATTTGGCAAAATACTGATAAATACTAAAGCTAGGTGGTATGGGTTCAACATACTATTTTTTTGTATGTTCTTTGTATGTTTGTATGTTTGAAAATGACCTTAATAACAAAAAGTTTTAAAGAAACAGAATTCTGTTTAGAAACAAATTCTTATTTAGAAACACTAAAGAGGACCTAAATACATGGAGAGATATTAGGATATAATTAACTAATGAAGTTAATTAAAGGCACACAGGAAGCAAGAGAGAATCCAGCCCGAATTCCACGCCTCAGGCTCCAGCAAGCAGCAGGATGTGCCTGACATCCCCCAAAGCTTCAGTCCAGGGCCTAGACTTGCTCCAGATGTCCGTTGACCCCTGGGCCTCCCTGGCCTAGGGCGGCAGGTCCCGTTCCCATTCCCAGGCTGCTGGTGGGAGGTCCTTTGTGTAGTGGGCTGCACGTGCAGCTTCCTAATTCGCAGAGCCCTTTTGGACACGCGTGAATAGCTGGTTACATTCTCCACATTTTTATGCAGATGCTCCTGCACGGGGTGGAGACTAGAGGCAGCAGCAACTGATAAGGAAACCATGGAGGGCAGCTCTCCCTAAGGGACCCCACAGGAAACCTGCACAAACTCACATCCCTTTTGGTTTATTCCTCTGCCCTGGCTGCCGGTTTCAGCCGTGCTTCGGTGTCCCCTTCTCCAGCTTCCGGCTCCCCCACCGGCTGTTGTTTCCCTCACTCCCTCTGCTCCCATCCAAGGTACAGGAGGACTTCATTCCATTTAGAGAACTCCTGGTGTTTCCTGGCGGCTGGGGGTGATTCATTTTTACTCCCTGGAATCTTCTCTGTGGCCAGAACATTGTTTTCCATATCCTTCCCACCCCCACCCCCAGGAAAGAACAAAAGGCAATATTTGGTCTTCTGGCTAGAATCTAATTACCCCATCCCATACATGGTTTGGGCTGTGGTTCCTCCAGCTCATCTCACAAAACATTTTGAGATAAACTCTAACGGGGGGGACATGGTCGATTTCCAGTTGAAGTGATGTATTATATGATTCATCTGTTCCCTAAGATTTCCAGTTATAGTCATGATATCTGGCCTCTACCCCTAAAGCTAACCTTTATAAGAAACAACCCTAGTAACCCACACATTTTCAGAGCTGCAATAATGCGTCCATGAGCTTGTAATCAGCAAGATAAAGTTTTCTCTGTTGCAAATCAGCTATGCTTGAAAAGTTGGTACAATTGAAATAAGCTATAAATAAGATAGGTTTGATGAAGTTCTAATTCAAGAATTTCATTTTCTCACTTCTGCCCCAAACCATGGCCAGATCAATGGGACCTTCAACTGCATTTTATTTCACTGCAGTGATCCAGAAGGAGCCATACCATTTTAGAAAGAAGGAGAACAATGGATTCAAGCCATCCAGAATTAGATTTGCAACAGAGGGCAAATAAGGTCCTCAGAATCAAACAATGTTAGGGGGGGAGAGATGTTAGTCAGGATCTACCATCTCCTTTTAGAGTGAGAAAACTAAAGTCCAAAGAGAGTCATATTTTCCAAAGGTCACAGTGGTAGTAAGTGAAAACAGGATCAAAACCAGGTTTAAAACCAGAAGACCCCAAACCCACTCTCTCACTCATGCTAGCTTCTGAAAAGTCCTCCTTGCTTGGCTTCGCCTCCTCACCGGTCTATTCTCCGGTCACCAGCCACCTCCTCTACAGCACCCCTTGGCTCCCATCTTTCCTGGCTCAGGACTGTTCACTCACTCTTGGCTGTCCCCCATGACTTTCCAGTTGTATCACACGCTGCACTCCTGTGCCTTCCCAGACCACATGGAAAAGTAGCTCTTCCCCAAGAAAGCCCTGTGCTGACCTACATCTTTTCCAATGCAATTTTCTCTGCCCAGAAGATTATTCTTCTCTATCTTCACCAGGCAAAATCCTCCTTCCTTCCAGAGGATCAGTTCAGATGCTACTTCCTTCAAATTCAGATGCAATTTCTTCATTAGCTCTCCCTAAATGAAATCTATCTCTCCACTGACTCCCTGCGCTGCATACTGTGGACCTTGGGTTTTATATACCACATTCCATCTGGCGTAATTCTGTAGCTAGTTATGAGCGTTCTGCTTCTTCCCACTAGTTTATAAATTCCTGTAAGTCAAAGACCAGATCTCATTTGGTAGAGATAGTTAGCAGAGTTATTTGCTCAGAGTAAACATAAAAAAATTTTTTTGTTCAAATGAATATAACAAAACAGAAACAAACTCTCAGATACAGAAAACAAACTAGTGGTTACCAGTGGGAAAGGAAAGGAGAAAGTGGCAAAATACAGGTAGGTGTTAAGAGATATAAACTGCTATGTATAAAATAAATATGGTACAAGAATATATTGTTAGCACAAGAAATAAAGCCAATGCCTTATAATAACTTTAAATGGAGCATAATCTATAAAGATATTGAATCACTATGTTGTATACCTGAAACTAATATTGTAACTAATATTGTATTAACTAATACATATTGTGTGTAACTAATATTGTATTGTATTGAAACTAATATTGTATTAACTATAATTCAATAAAAATTTTAAATTAAAAAAAATTAAACTGGATTAAAATCTATTAACTTTAGAAACTCACAGCATTTAGATATGCAATTCTCAAGAGCTGAATTTAAGTATTTTATATATTTCTATCCCTGATGTTTTCAGGTATGCTGAAGGGCACTTCTATCTCCTACAATGCATCTTGGATAAAAACAAGGAGGATTATTTTTCCTTCGTTATTCACTTAGATCCTGCTCAGCAAAAGGTTCAACTAAAGATATACCTGTTGAACATATAATAATTGTCAATTGTCACGTCTGCTATTAAAGAAACTTACAATAGACTAAAAGCTTAAGGAACTACCTTTGATTAGGAATCAGAAAATCTTGGGTCTACTTTGCTACTGCTAAGTCACTTCTGTCGTGTCCGACTCTGTGCGACCCCAGAGATGGCAGCCCACCAGGCTCCCCCATCCTTGGGATTCTCCAGGCAAGAACACTGGAGTGGGTTGCCATCTCCTTCTCCAATGCATCAAAGTGAAAAGTGAAAGGGAAGTCACTCAGTCATGTCTGACTCTCAGCGAACCCACGGACTGCAGCCTTCCAGGCTCCTCCGTCCATGGGATTTTCCAGGCAAGAGTACTGGAGTGGGGTGCCTTTGGGTCTACTTTAAATGATATCAAATTTCTATTAGTATGACCTTGGACCAGTCACTTAATCTCTGTTTATTGGTAAAAAGGACTGCTTATAAAAGGTAGGTTCCTTCATAGACACGGATGCCACCCACCTAGCTACAAGTTTGTAAACCAATTCTGAAAACATACAGTATGAGTTACAGCACTGGTTCTCAAACATAGTCCTCAGACCATATATCTCCCAGGAACTTGGTAGAAATACACGGTGTATTCTGGTGCTTCCTCTTCTCCAAATGGGAGGGGGTGCTGGTCCTCTGGGACACTGCACTGGGGTAGTTCCTCCTCATGCTACCAGCTTATGGTCCAGGAAGTCTAGAATGATCTTGCGCATCACACTGAAACAATTCTGCTTACCAAAGGCACCATGAGAAAATAACACCCACCATACTTTTTGCACAGAGATAAAGCTGTGTCTGAGGTTCAGAGGACGTAATGATTGTGAAAATACTCTGAAAATTAAGAGGGACCATACAAATGTAAATATTGTTCAAGTTGCCTAGTCTCTGATGGAGCTGTATGAAGAAGAAAAACAGAATAAATGGAAGAGACACCCATGGCAGATTATATAAACTACTCAGCTACTGAAAAAAATCATCATTTTGATTGTATACATAGCTTTCCTCCTTTGATTTTTATCCTACTTGTCTGTTTATGTTTGAAATAAAGGCATACCACATAGATAAAGTGAAGACACAGCAATTTAAAAGGAAGTCCAGTACTCTATAACCAGTACCTGGCTACTTCATTCATTTACAAAGAGAAAGTATAACCTCTAGAGCCCTCTTGAAAGGTCAACTGGAAGGAGCATGGCATTGGATTCTGAAGCAAACAGTACTGTTTTCCCCCTATTTCCACAACTCGCTATCACTTGAGTAAAGAACAAATTGCTTGCGTGTAGTTCAGCTCCATAACCTTGCACACATAAGAATCCCTCTTCCGTTTTGACTAAACAAGATAGATTTGGTCTTTTCCAAATGCAGAACTGGTTGTCCTCTTTAATTCCACCCCGCTCCCCTCCTCTAACAAACCACCTATGGGAATTAACAGGGGAGCAAATGACCTTGAATCATAAAGGCAGAATTTCAGTTGGGCTTCTGCTATTTACTATAGGGCCGTGGGTAAAACCTGTCCTGGCCTCATATTCCTCAGGGTATTTGAGTGGACTGTCTGGTATTTGTTAACTGCAAAACATTTACAAAGAAGGTGATATTATTGCACTACTGTTAGCAAAGCAGAGTAGCCAAGGAAAATTATCTTGGTCAAGACCTGCTGTTTTCTAAAGAAGACAGTTTGTAGACAGAGAAGGAAGCCATGCTTATCTGGAGAAATTAAATGATAGGGGAACAAATCAAGACACCCATTTCCTTGAATGTTTCTTCAAAAAATGGTAGACTAGTTGTTAGTGGCTATGGTAGTCTCCTATCTGCTTCTGCTTTCAGTCTGTTGTGAGATACTGTTTTGGTTGAAGCATGTGAAGAAAACCTAGCCTCACAAAGAGAATTAGCTGGAAGTGAGAGAGGAATTTCAGCAGCTTTTCAGATATGCTGGTGAGCTTTCACATTACACCAAACTGCCAAAATGATCGTTTCTAAAAGACAATAACAGTATAGAATCTGAAACCATTATCAATGAACTTTTTGTACTCTATTACACTAAAATCCACTGATCTATCTTATGCTTTGAATAAATCTTTTACTCATGCATAGGGTAACAGTAATTCACTGAGCTAGGCAGAACTTTCAAATTTTGATACATTACATTATGCAATACCAAAATTCATTCCTATTGCCACTGAAATCACCAGAAAAGTGTACAAATATAGAGAATTTGTGAAGTTAACTGCGGTAGATAAAAATATTCCAGATTTCTAATTTTCACTTAAAAGCTCAAATTGTATTATGGGCACAAATACTGATAATTAATTTCCTTAAAGGGATGAATTCACCTTTTTTTTTTAAGTATCTGCCAGATACTGAAGTCTGAAGAATCATAATTTGTTTGCCAAATTATTTTTCTTTTTGAACTAAAAATGGTGTTCCAGAAAAAAGGGGATTTTGTTCAGGATACACAAGTGTTTTCTTCAAGGTGATCTTTCTCCTTTGACATTCAGCAGAACTGTTTTATGCATATTCCCATTTTGTCGCACAGAATATTAAAAGGAAATGAATTCAAGGGTCAAGATTTGATAAAACGAAGAATTTTACTACTTTAACAAGGGCATCTTAGGTGAAACTGATGATTTTTTTTTAATTATTGCAAATGTATGATGGTGAAGAATACACCGACTACTAGTAGTTGGGTGCCACTATCTTGATTCATGCTAAGGTGCTGCCAGTTTTAACTGCCATTGTTTCTGCACCATTGGTGCTGATAACAGCCCAAGGGAAAAGGTAAATAATGTCTTGGTATTAATTTTTAATTGAAAATAGTTTACTTCATGGCTGCCTGAAAGTGTTAGTGACCTTCAGAAATCTGAAGAACCACACCATGAGAATGTTAGGCAGACAGTTAGTCTTCCTGCCTCAGAGATTTTACTGCGTTAATTTCCTCTAAAACGTCTTTTGAGAGAGTTAGCCTGAAGCAGAGATAGAGATCTAAAGAACTAGGGAGGCCTGATATACCAATACACAGCCTTCTGAGGAAAACTTATGCTCTTCTGCCCTCTGGTGGTAGACCATCAACAATGCAGCTGATTACACAGCAGGACTATTCTATAGGAGTACGGTTTCGAACTGTACAAAAACGATCTTCACAACCCAGATAATCATGATGATGTGATGACTAATCTAGAGCCAGACATCTTGGAATGTGAAGTCAAGTGGGCCTTATAAAGCACCACTACGAACAAAGCTAGTGGCGGTGATGGAATTCCAGTTGAGCTGTTTCAAATCCTGAAAGATGATGCTGTGAAAGTGCTGCACTCAATATGCCAGCAAATCTGGAAAACTCAGCAGTGGCCACAGGACTGGAAAAGGTCAGTTTTCATTCCAATTCCAAAGAAAGGCAATGCCAAAGAATGCTCAAACTACCGCACAATTGCACTCAACTCACATGCATATAAAGTAATGCTCAAAATTCTCCAAGCCAGACTTCAGCAATACGTGAACCGTGAACTCCCTGATGTTCAAAGTGGTTTTAGAAAAGGCAGAGGAACCAGAGATCAAATTGCCTACATCCTCTGGATCATGGAAAAAGCAAGAGAGTTCCAGAAAAACATCTATTTCTGCTTTATTGACTATGCCAAGCCTTTGACTGTGTGGATCACAGTAAACTGTGGAAAATTCTGAAAGAGATGGGAATACCAGACCACCTAACCTGCCTCTTGAGAAATCTGTATGCAGGTCAGGAAGCAACAGTTAGAACTGGACATGGAACAACAGACTGGTTCCAAATAGGAAAAGGAGTACGTCAAGGCTGTATATTGTCACCATGCTTATTTAACTTCTATGCAGAGTACATCATGAGAAAGGCTGGACTGGAAGAAACACAAGCTGGAATCAAGATTGCCTGGAGAAATATCCATAACCTCAGATATGCAGATGACACCACCCTTATGGCAGAAAGTGAGGAGGAGCTAAAAAGCCTCTTGATGAAAGTGAAAGAGGAGAGTGGCAAAAGTTGGCTTAAAGCTCAACATTCAGAAAACGAAGATCATGGCATCTGGTCCCATCACTTCATGGGAAATAGATGGGGAACAGTAGAAACAGTGTCAGACTTTATCTTTCTGGGCTCCAAAATCACTGCAGATGGTGACTGCAGCCATGAAATTAAAAGATGCTTACTCCTTGGAAGAAAAGTTATGACCAACTTAGATAGTATATTCAAAAGCAGAGACATTACTTTGCCGACTAAGGTCCATCTAGTCAAGGGGTTTTTCCTGTGGTCATGTATGGATGTAAGAGTTGGACTGTGAAGAAGGCTGAGCGCCGAAGAATTGATGCTTTTGAACTGTGGTGTTGGAGAAGACTCTGGAGAGTCCCTTGGACTGCAAGGAGAGCCAACCAGTCCATTCTGAAGGAGATCAGCCCTGGGATTTCTTTGGAAAGAATGATGCTAAAGCTGAAACTCCAGTACTTTGGCCACTTCATGCGAAGAGTTGACTCATTGGAAAAGACTCTGATGCTGGGAGGGATTGGGGGCATGAGGAGAAGGGGACGACAGAGGATGAGATGGCTGGATGGCATCACGGACTCGATGGACGTGAGTCTGAGTGAACTCCGGGAGTTGGTGATGGACAGGGAGGCCTGGCGTGCTGTGATTCATGCGTCACAAAGAGTCGGACACAACTGAGCGACTGAACTGAACTGAATGGTTTCCTTGTTGATGCGGCAGAGGCTTTATTTCACAGCTACACTTTCTGCATTCACATTCAAGGTCTAACTGTGCTTGAAAGGCAATGTTAAAAAAATATCCCTTTTAAAACTGCATCAAAAATTCTTAGGAATAAACCTGACCAAGGAGGAGAAAGGCTTGTATGCTGATAACTATAAAACATTAATAAAGGAAACTGAAGATGACTCAAAGAAAAGGAAAGATATCCCTGTTGCTGAATTAAAAGAATTAATATTGTTAAAATGGCCATACTATCCAAAGCAACCTACAGATTCAATGCAATTCCTATCAAATTATCCATAACACCTTTCAAAGAACTTGAACAAATAATCCCAAAATTTACATGGAACTATAAAAGATTCAGAATAGCCAAAGCAATTCTTAAGAAAAAGAACAAAACAGAAAGCATAATGCTTCCAGTCATCAGACAATATTACAAAGCTATGGTGATCAAATCTGATATTGGCACAAAAACAAACATATGGATCAATGGACATGAAAAGATGCTCAACATTGCTAAATATTAGACAACTGCAAATAAATACTACAATGATGAACCATCTCACACCAATCTGAACGGCTATAATTGAAAAGTCTACAAATAAGAAATGCTAGAGAGGGTGTGGAAAAAAGAACCCTCCTACACTGTTGGTGGGAATGTAAATTGGTGTGGCCACTACGGAAAACAGTACAGAGGTTCCTCAAAAAACTAAAGATACAGTTGCTATATGATCCAGCAATCCCACTCCTGGGCATATATCTAGACAAAACTATAAGTCAAAGAGATACATGCACCCTTATGTTCACAGCAGCACTATTTATGATAGCCAAGACACAGAAGCAACCTAAATGTCCACCAACAGATAAATGGATAAAGAAGATTGGTACATATATATACAATTAAATAGTACTCAGCCATAAAAAAGAATGAAATAATGCCATTTTCAGCAACATGATACAACTATCATCATACTAAGTGAATTAAGTCAGAAAGAGAAGAATACCCTATGATGTCATTTATATGTGGACTCTAAAATATGGCACAAATGAACATATCTATGAAACAGATTCGCAGACATAGAGAACAGAGTAGCGGTTCCCAAAGGCGAGAGGGGGAAAGGACTGGCAGTTCAAGGCAAGCAGATGCAAACTATTCTATATCAGATGGATACACAAGGACCTACTGTATAGCACAGGGCACTACATTCAATCCTCTGTGATGAACCACAATCAGAATATATATGTGTGTGTATAACTGAATCACTTTGCTATACAGCAGAAATTAACATTGTAAAATACATTATACTTCAATAAAATAAAAATGTTTTAAAATATCAAAAGAGGATCTAAATGTGTTTAATCTTTTAGCGACTAAAATGCAGGCGAAGAAGTTGCCATCATGGTAAAGGCTGAGGATAGGGTCTCTGGTGAAGATAACCAATGCCTGCTGAATTCTCAGGGCATTCCTGCCACCTCTTCTCTCCCAGTGCTCTGAGGCTTGGCTCTCCGTGTCAGTGAAAACCTTTGCTACCCTCCATTAAGGAACAGACTATAATCCCAGAGCTTTTCACTTTTTTTATAAACCAAGCTTAAAAAATGAGTTCTAAGGGTCTTCATGTATAATTATAAAGGGGAGGTTGACCAGGTTTCAAAGGCTGCCCTCTATGCCGCATTCTATTTCCACAGAGATCTCAATTCAGTTGAGTCGCTCAGTCGTGTCCAACTCTTTGCGACCCCATGGACTGCAGAGCACCAGGTCTCCCTGTCCATTACCAACTTCCAGAGTTTACTCAAACTCATGCCCATTGAGTTGGTGATGCCATCCAACCATCTTATCCCCTGTCATCCCCTCCTCCTCCTGCCTTCAATCTTTCCCAGCATCAAGGTCTTTTCAAATGAGTCAGCTCTTCACATCAGGTGGCCAAAGTATTGGAGTTTCGGCTTCAACATCAGTCCTTTCAATGAACATTCAGGACGATTTCCTTTAGGATGGACTGGTTGGATCTCCTTGCAGTCCAAGGGACTCTCAAGAGTCTTCTCCAACACCACAGTTCAGAACCATCAATTGTTCAGCACTCAGCTTTCCTTATAGTCCAACTCTCACAACCATACGTGAGTACTGGAAAAACCATAACCTTGACGAGATGGACCTTTGTTGGCAAAGTAATGTCTCTGCTTTTGAATATGCTGTCTAGGTTGGTCATAACTTTTCTTCCAAGGAGTAAGCCTCTTTTTATTTCATGGCTGCAATCACCATCTGCAGTGATTTTTGGAACCCCCCAAAATAAAGTCTGCCACTGTTTCCACTGTTTCTCCATCTGTTTGCCATGAAGTGATGGGATGAGATGCCATGATCTTTATTTTCTGAATGTTGAGCTTTAAGCCAACTTTTTCACTCTCCTTTTTCACTTTCATTAAGAGGCTCTTTAGTTCTTCTTCACTTTCTGCCATAAGGGTGGTGTCATCTGCATATCTGAGGTTATTGACATTTCTCTCAGTAATCTTGATTCCTGCTTGTGTTTCTTCCAGTCCAGCATTTCTCATGATGTACTCTGCATAGAAGTTAAATAAGCATGGTCACAATATACGGCCTTGACATACTCCTTTCCCAATTTGGAACCAGTCTGTTGTTCCATGTCCAGTTCTAACTGTTGCTTCCTGACCTGCATACAGATTTCTCAAGAGGCAGGTTAGGTGGTCTGGTATTCCCATCTCTTTCAGAATTTTCCACAGTTTCTTGTGATCCACACAGTCAAAGGCTTTGGCATAGTCAATAAAGCAGAAATAGATGTTTTTCTGGAACTGTCTTGCTTTTTCCATGATCCAGCAGATGTTGGCAATTTGATCTCTGGTTCCTCTGCCTTTTCTAAAACCAGCTTGAACATCTGGAAGTTCATGGTTCACGTATAGATGAAGCTTGGCTTGGAGAATTTTGAGTATTACTTTACTAGCGTGTGGGATGACTGCAATTGTGTGGTAGTTTGAGCATTCTTTGGCATGCCTTTCTTTGGGATTGGAATGAAAACTGACTTTTTCCAGGTCTGTTGTCCCTGCTGAGTTTTCCAAATTTGCTGGCACATTGAGTGCAGCACTTTCAAAGCATCATCTTTTAGGATTTGAAATAGCTCAACTGGAATTCCATCACCTCTACTAGCTTTGTTCGTAGTGATGTTTCCTAAGGTCCACTTGACTAAGATGTCATAGAGGCAGACAAAATCCCCACACAGAGCTCTAACCTGGCCCTCTCTACACTTTGGGGCAGAGTTGCAGATCTGGATATCTGAGAGAATTCTGAAGGCCAGGGTTACCAGAAACATCCGTGTATCACAAGAGACATGCATGTATCACAAGAGTTGGTGCCCTAGTGGAGACCTGAGGGGAAAAGACGAGCAGGGAAGGGAACAAGACCCAGGGCTGGTGGCTCCTGAGGCAGATAGAGAAGCAGAGTCCGAGGTTTTTAACCCTTTCCCTCTCCCTTACCCCCTTGCCCAGATCTCCTATGTTGAGGCAAGAGCTACAGCCAACCATGCCTCCAGGGCAGAGGCGAGCTGCCGTCCGTGTGGTTTAGAAAAAGAGAACAGTCCAGGGGGTGGGTGCTGGTGGCTTTGCTCTGCGAGCTCCAGGAAGCCATTTCTGTGAGGTTATCCACTGGCAACAAGGAACACAGAAGGAGGTGGAAACCCAGAACTCTGCCAGCTGAGCTGAGGGAAGAGGGATTGACTAATGAGGGCGAGAAAAGAGAGACACCTGGAGTCCTTTCCCACAAGCCTTGAATTCATCTCACTGGATTTTACAACAGCGTCAAAGGCAGAGGGTGGGGTCGGGCCACCCCTTCTCCTCTTTCATGCCATCTCCAGGTGGTCCCCACGTGTTCTCTCACGGCCGCATCTGCTTCCAGGTCCACCTGGAAATGCTCCAGCGAACACCCAGCCCGTCCCTCCCCCAGCCACCTTCTCGCCAGACCCCTGGGCCAGCCTCCACTGCGCCTCAGCCTCTCCAGCGCCCCCTTGTGGCGCTCCCCCTCACCCATCAGATGCGGCCTGAGATGTTCACGACCCGGCCACCCCGAATGCGCCGGGCAGCCTGCCCTTCCTGGACTCTACATGTATCACTCTGCCATGTTGGTCTGTCTCTGCCAAACTGCAAGCACTGTGGGGGGAGGGCTTTATCCACATTCTCTTGTATTCCCGGTGCTCAGCAGTGTCCCGGTGCCTGACAGCAGGCAAACCATGAACTTAGAGTGTTCTAGGCTCCACCTTTGACGGTGAACTCTTAGATCACCTGAGGATACATTCCGCTGAGGAACTCTTCTCTTGCTTCAAGCCATAGCTCAACATTTTGACTCCCTAAAGTCTTCCTTCCCTGACGTACCATCCTACTAATACTTGACCCTTCCTCTGTAGCTGTCACCCCATTTTTAGAGCTGATGGTTGCCTATATCCAACTGGCTTGGAAGAAATTTAGTTCACTGTGTATGTATCTTCCCCACTGGAATTCAAGTTCCCTGAAAGCAAAGGCCACTCCCAGCCCTATTCCTTCATAGTTACTTTGCATAGAATTCACTGCAAAATATGCATTAATTCAATGTCTCCCAGGAAAGAAAACCAAGGTTTTCTCTCAGAAACAAGGACATTGGTGTGACTGGCAGTGACAGGGATTTAGCAGGATGAACTTCAGTGATGTCATATGAAGCACCACAGAGGTTGTAATTTTCAAAAAGGACTTGACTCACGAAAGATGTTTAAAGTGAATGTTGCTGAATTTATCTTTCCACTGACTTTCATCATAACTTCAAAGACGCAGTCAGATGGAAAACATTTTTACCGCAAGGTGAAGAGCAGGCTTGGTGTAGTAGCAAATGCACCAAGTTTACAATCAGAGAGATGTGAGTTTGAATTTCACCTCTGTTCCTTATTCCTTGAACAAATCACTTAACCTGGTAATGGTCGTCAGGCTGGCAGAGAGATCAGATATAGGTGGGATACTGATGACGATGATGAAAGTAATTATTGTTATAATTTGTGAGCAGTGAAGACAAAAATTTCTATAAGTAATAAAACACAAAATTAGAGTATACCCAGAATTTAGAGCTATATTTAAACAGCATTTATAACTAGTATACCTGGAATACTCTTTCAATTACAAAGATGAAAACTAAATTCAAAAAAGTTAAGCTAAAAGCAGAACTATTAAATCACAAGTCGGGGCATCCCGGCGTGTGTCTAGTTTCAGGCACATCTGAACCCAGCATTTCAGTGATCTCCTGGGAGCTCTGACTGGCTCTCCATGCCTTGAGTACACTTTATCCATAGCATGGGTCCTATGAGCCGAGTCAATCCAGAAGGAAAAGGAAATGAGTCGCTGTGGCCTGGGATGAGAAGGGACCAGGTCGGAACCCCATAGAACAGGGAAGGGCCATTTCCCAAAGCAAAACTCGGTAGTTTTACCAGAGGAAGAGAGTAAATGCTGCCCAGGCAAAATTAATTGCCTGGTTGAGACCCTACAAGCAATCTGAATTAACTATGCTTCAGTTGTTCCCAATTACTTTATATTGTTTCATTTAATCCTTTCCCAATGTAATGACATATGTGGTGCCATATAACAGTGGTGGTGTAGTCACTAAGTCATGTCCAACTCTTGCAACCCCATGGACTGAAGCCCACCAGGCTCCTCTGTCCATGGAATTTTCCAGGCAGGAGTACTGGAGTGGGTTGCCAGTTCCTTCTCCAGGGTATCTTCCCAACCCAGGGATTGAACCTGGGTCTCCTGCATTGGCCGGAGAAGGCAATGGCACCCCACTCCAGTACTCTTGCCTGGAAAATCTCATGGACGGAGGAGCCTGGTAGGCTGCAGTCCATGGTATGGCTAAGAGTCGGACACGACTGAGCAACTTCACTTTCACTTTTCACTTTCCAGCATTGGAGAAGGAAATGGCAACCCACTCCAGTGTTCTTGCCCGGAGAATCCCAGGGACGGGGGAGCCTGGTGGGCTGCCGTCTCTGGGGTCACACAGAGTCGGACATGACTGAAGCGACTTAGCAGCAGCAGCAGCAGCAGCAGCAGCTCCTGCATTGGCAGGTGGATTCTTTACTGCCTGAGCCATCAGGGAAGCTTATTTCACAGTCATATAAGGGGAATTGATAAAAGTAGTTCACAGTCACTTACATTAACTATATATTAACTTATACTATCATGGCATTTGTCTTGCTCAAAAACTATTTGACACTATGATGAAAGTCAGTATGCCCAAAGCATGCCCAAAATATTCTACCCTCCTACCCTCCAAGATCTTGGAGCTCACCAACTCCTTGATGCCCTTCCTAATAAATACATCATTTATTTGAATTATGGTTATAATGACAAACGTATAAAATTTATTATGTGCAAGTGCTGTGCTAACAGCTTTACATAGATTATCTCCTTTCATTCTCCACACTCTCTTATGAGGAAGGCACTATTATCTCCTTGATTCAGATGAAGACAAAGAGGTACAGAAAAGTGAAGTCAGTTGTCCAAGTGAATGGGTCAGGATTCTAATGAGGGCTTCCCATACAAGAGCTTGCCCTCTTGACCCCTACCAGGCCTGTAATGACCCCAGGCACATTATACCATTTGCAACACACTGCATGTACTTCTTTATATATCCAGCATAGTCACTGAGCAAGGCAGCTGCTATGGTAGTATAAGTTAAGACAAACTTAATATAAGAGATGGTGAACTACTTTATCACTTCCCCTTTTATGACTGCAAAACAGGAACACTAAAGCCAGGTATCACATCGTGTTGTGGAAGGATTAAATGAGGCAATATTTGTAAAGTAGTTAGGATAGTGCCTGATACATAGTAAGTTATCGTTATTGGTAGTGGTAGTATCATCACCATCATCAAGCTAATCACTTCTGCTTGAGCCCAGCTGTCCTGGGGATGGGAGACCTGGATAAGAAGGGGTGTCTGTGTAGACTGAGTTTCTCTTGGATCTATAACAAGAGAGAAAAGAGGAAAACGTCTGGTTTTCCTCTTTTGTTTTTTAAGAGAAGGTTCAAAATGGGCTAAATACCTAAATGTTAAGACCAGAAACCATAAAACTCCCAGAAGAAAACATAGATGGAATGTTCTTAGTTAAGAATGGCTATCATAAAAAAAAAAAAAACACAAATAACAAATGTTGCCAAGGATATGGAAAAACAGGAACCCTCATACACTACTGGTAGGAATGTAAATTGGTGTAGCCACTGTCAAAACACTACAGAGATTTCTCAAAAAAATAAAAATGGAACTACCATATAACTCAACAATTCCTCCCTTGGATATATATCTGAAGAAAATGAAAACACTAATTTGAAAAGACACATGCATCCCAATGTTCATGGCAGCATTATTTACAACAGCAGAGATATAAAAACAACCTATTATGTACAATAGCAAAGATATGATACCACTTATATGTGGAATCTAAAAAATGAATTAGTGAATATAACAAAAAAGAGACAGACTCACAGAATTACAAAACAAACTAGAGGTTACTAGTGGAGAGAAATAAGACAGAGTAGGGCATTAAGCGGTACCAACTACTATTAAGTTACAAGGATATAGTGTAGAACACTGGGAATACAGCCAATATTTTATAATAACTATAAATAGAGTTTAACCTTTAAAAATTGTGAATATGTTGTACACTTGAAGCTTATAAATCAACCGCTGCCAAGTCCCTTCAGTCGTGTCCGACTCTGTGCGACCCCATAGACAGCAGCCCACCAGGCTCGCCCGTCCCTGGGATTCTCCAGGCAAGAACACTGGAGTGGGGTGCCATTTCAACTAGACCTCAATAAATATGTATATATATATTCCCCTACCATTCAGAGGAACTTCACAGGTGGCTCAGTGGGTAAAATATCTGCCTGCACTGCAAGAGATACAGGAGACTCTGGTTCAGTCCCTGGGTTGGGAAGATCCCCTGGAGGAGGGCACACCAACTCACTCCAGTACTCTTGCCTGGAGAATCCCACAGACAGAGGAGCCTGGTGGGCTACAGTCCACAGAGTCACATAGAGTCCAACAAAGCTGAAGCGGCTTAGCACACATTCAGAGACAAAAACAGGGCCAGGACCCAACCAAGGCAACCAGCATTCTAGGACATGGAGAAGATCGTGCAAGACACAGCTAATGTGAAAGCCAGGCTTTGAACCCAGGATTCCTAAGTCCTAAGCCCAGTGCTGCACCACCAGGGGGTCATAAAGGGGAGTCTTTCTATGGCTGGCCCTGTCTCCTACCACCACCTCCCCAAAGGTTTGTCTTTCTACCGTCAGGCAAGTAGCCCAGCTATTCCTGACGCCATCTGCCCTACATGACAGAAAAACAGGCCTGAGTCTTCACCCAGAAGGCTACAGTTCTGCCCATAACCTTTGCTGGGCCTGATCAGAAGGGACAGCAAAAGACAGAACCGTTTGTGGGCAGAGCCTTCTAGTTTTCATCTGCTGAAATAAAATCTTGACTCTCAGCAGAACATTTTCATAGGGAACATTCCTATACCTTGCTGGGCACACTTTGAGATGCAATTTCTAGGCTTTAAGATGAAAACTAAAGCACATTCTTTATGGAATTCCCAAGGCAGGAAATTCAGAGACTACTGCCAATGGGAAGTTCAATGGGTCCCATCAGTCATCTCCCATCTCGTTTCATTTCTAAGACCTACGGGCATTGACAGACCAATCCTCAATTCTCTCTTCACCTCTCCTGCTTCATATCCTGGACACTCAGTTGCTAACTATTCCTTATATGATTTATATTAATCTGATAAATTAATTATATTGATATATAATATATTAATTCTATATTAATATAAATTATATTGATAAATAATAAAAGATAAAATATAATTAATAAATATATTAATATAAATAAATTATATATATTAATCTGTTTTGTTAATCTTTCAGCAACGTCCTTCCAAGTTTTCATTGATTTATTCCCTTGTGGAAATGAACGAGCAAGTGCCAATCCCCTGCTAATGGATAGATAAGCCTGAAATAATAGCTAGAGCCACTGAAAATTCCCTACTCTCTCTTGGGTCCTCTGCAGCTAATGAGGAGAGGAGTCAGTCTAGAAATGAGCATTTGAACCTGAGTTTTAAAAGCAGAGATGCTATTGTTCAGTCGTTAAGTTGTGTCCAACTCTTTGTGACCTCATGGACTGCAGCACACCAGGCTCCTCTGTCCTTCACTAATTCCCAATTTGCTCAAATTCATGTCCATTGAGTAGGTGATACTATCTTACCATCTCATCCTCTGTTGTCCTCTTCTCCTTTTGTCTTCAGTCTTTCCCAGCATCAGGGTCTTTTCCAATGAATCAGCTCTTCGCATCAGATGGCCAGAGTATTGGAGCTTCAGTATCAGTCTTTCACCGTTGATTTCCTTTAGGACTGATTTGTTTGAGAGATGTGTTGATGGCCTAAAGGAAGGGAGGGAGAACTCAGCAGGGTTCCAGCACCCAGGATGAAGTACCCAACTACTGCTCATAACTTGGTCCTTTGGTCAAGCCTTAGAGGTGGATATTGCTAGAGGATTTCTATTTAAAAGAACGCACTCTGTCTTACTCTTGTATTAGACCAGCAGAGACTTTCCTTTTTAATCTTAAGGGTATTTCTCTAAGCCACTTCCTTGACGTGACAAGCTTTCCCAACTCCTGAGTCATATAAGTCTCAAACATCATACACTGGACTAGTATTAGTGAATACCAAGATTATCTGTTCATATTTCTCAGAGGTCTCTCTATTTCCTTTAACATCAGGTCCGTAAAGTAGTGAATTCCTGTTTCGCCCATCCCTGTCCCCTCACAACATCATGGATAACATCATGGACTCAATAGACATGACTCTGAGGAAACCCCAGGAGATAGTAAAAGACAGGGAAGCCTGGCATGCTGCAGTCCATGGGGTTGCAAAGAGTCTGACCTCACTGAGCAGTCGACTGAACAACAACACTGGCCTCCCTGACTCCTCTCATCCATTCATTTTATGGAGTGGAAAAAATAATGAAACAGAGACCACAGTTCTGAGGTCCAGCTCCGGATCTACCACCAATTAACTGTGTCCATAGGTTTCAGTTTCTCATCAGTGATATGAGAGGTGGGTCGAAGTCATCTCTAAGACCCCTTTAACTCGTGGTCAGGAGGTCTCATCATCTTACCCACCCTGGGGATCAGGAGCAGTCAGGACAGAGTTCCAACAGACCTTGGCTAAAGGGGAATGGAATTTTGTGGCTGAAGTTCTCTCAGTGGCGGAAACGGTAAAACTAGAGGAGCATTTTACTGGAGGGTATAAAAGCTCTTTTAGGTGCTTAGAAACCATAAGAGTCTACAGTTAATCAAAGGAGCTGTGGGTCCCAGAGAAAAACTTACCCTAGCTTTGTTAACAGTGGTGCACTGGTGGAAGCAGTCAGAACAGCTGAGCAAACATGACAATCACTTCCAAAGTTGGCAAGATGATCATTTGTAATAAGGAAACAGCTCACACCCCTTGGATCTCTGTGGGTAGAATCTATGCCTAAGAATTTGATCCTGGGTTATATTAAAGAATAACTGTAGTTTCAAAGATTCTGCCAGTTCTTTGTATTTTTTCCATGACAAAATCATAGAGCAAATAATTCCTTATTTAGCTAAGCCCAAAATAAATTCTTATATGTGCAAAGTCAGGACAAAATCACATTTGGAATGGTGAGAGAGAGCTACAATGCTTTACATGAATTTGAAAGTACTTCTTAAACTGGATAGAAGGATAAAGTGAGCAATTCTAATGACATGAAGAAGAGAGTAGACAGGATCAAAGTAATATTTTGTGGAGCAGGGAAGGTAAATTGGTAAAACATATCTTATAGTACTAATGTCTGATGTTCAATGGTTGTTTCCTTTCTTGACCTGCAATTAACTTGCATTATCTCATTATTTCTGAAAATGGTTATAACAGGCCATAGTCTATTGTGATTGGAACTTTTCGGAAGTGAAGAAGGGTGGTTCCCTGTGGGGAATAGGGCGCTGCCCTATTCCCTGGAACAGTCCCTGGAGAAGGGATGACTATGAATAAAAATAGTCAAGACTTAGGAATTAAAAGGATGGTGAGGTTGAAGATACAGAAGAAAGAGGAAAAACGGGTAGAAAAGTTTCCTGAGAGGATGCAGCCATTAGATTCCATGGTATTAAAGTAAGTATTCGGGCACTCTATCTGGGTACACAATTTTTCAGACTTTTCCATTATTATCTGCCCCTCCCCACCCCTTAGTTAGAATGCCTGTCTTATGTCCCAGTCTCCCAAAAACAATTTTCTGTGCCCCACATGCTGTCAACCAGCTAAAAATTAAGTATCCAGGACACATTGTGCGATATGGTAGCTACTGGCTTCAGGTGGCTGAGCATTGAAATGCAGCTGGTCTGAACTGAGGTGTGTCCTAAGTGTAAAATGCATACCAAATCGTGAAATTTTGTATGAAAAAGAGTGTAAAATATCTCATTATGAATACATTGATAAATGCTGAAATGATAATGTTTGGGGTATACTGGTTTAAATAAAGTATATTATTGAAATCAGTTTCACCATTTCTTTTTACCTTTTTAAATGGAGCTACTAGAAAATTCAAATTTTGCGATACAAATTTCTACCAAGAAGCAGTAGTCTAGACTAGCCTAGACTACTACTAGTACTAGCAGTCTAGTACTAGTCATAACTAGTAGCCATGTCTGATTAATGTTAGATGTGCTTTGTGCTTAGTCGATTAGTCATGTCTGACTCTTTGCGACCCCATGGACTGTTGCCCACCCGGCTCCTCTGTCCATGAAAATTTTCCAGGCAAAAATACTAGAGTGGGTTGCCATGCTCTCCTCCAGGGAATCTTCCCAACCAAGGGATCGAACCCAGGTCTCCTGCATTGCAGGCAGATTCTTTACCATCTGAGCCACTAGTGCCTCACTGTATGCAACTATATATAGCAAAATAGAAACAGACTCACAGACATAAAAAGCAAAAGCAGCAGTTACCAGTGGAGAGAGGGAAGGAGAGAAGAGCAGGATAAGGGTAGCATTTTCAAAACTGACTTAAGAAGACAACAGTTTATAATTTTGAACCTGTAGAGGCAAAAAGACCTCAGGTGGTGCAGTTGGTAAAGAATCTGCCTGCCAATGCAAGAGACTTGGGTTCGATCCTTGGGTCAAGAAGATCCCCTGGAGAAAGAAACGGCAACCCACTCCAGTATTCTTGCCTGGAAAATTCTATGGACAGAGGAGCCTGGCGGGCTACAGTCTATGGGGTTGCAAAGAGTCAAACGTGACTGAGCACACACAGCACACAAGAAGATGGTATTTCAGCCTAAATTCTAAGCCATCTCTTGGAGAGTTACTCATTTTGCTTCCCTGGTGGCTCAGTTAGCGAAAAATCCACCTGCACTGCATGAGACCTCTGACAATGCAGGAGACCCGGGTTCAATCCCTGGGTCAGGAAGATCCCTTGGTGAAGGGAATGGCAACCCACTCCTGGAGAATCCCATGGACAGAGGAGCCTGGCAGGCTACAGTCCATGGCATTGCAAAGAGTTGGACATGACTGAGCAACTAACACTTTTGTTGCAGAGCACAAGCTCTAGGCACAGGGGCTCGGGAATTGTGGCTCACAGGCTCTAGAGTGTGGGCTTAGTAGCTGTGGTGCCCAGGCCCAGTTGCTCTGTGCCATGGCATGTGGGATCCTCCTTGACCAGGTATCGAACCTGGTCTCCTGCACTGACAGGTATGGATTCTCAACCTCTGGACCACCAGAGAAGTTCCCATGTAGTAACTCTTTTAAGCACTCAGATGAGGAACTTGCTGACTCTCAGCCGGTAAAGGGCAGAGCCAAGACAAAACATTTGGCTCTGCAGCCTATGCTTTGAAGCTTTAGGCTATACTGCTTCCTGATCAGGGCTTCCTAGGTGATGCTAGAAGTAAAGAACTTACCTGCCAATGCAGGAGACGCGGGTTCAATCCTTGGGTGGGGAGGATCCTGGAGGAGGGCATGGCAACCCACTCCAGTATCCTTGCCTGGAGAATCCCGTGGACAGAGGAGCCTGGTGGGCTACATATGGTCCATTGGAGTCATACAGAGTCAGACACGACTGAAGTGACTTAGCACACACGCTTCCTGACCAACTTTTCTTATCACATTCTACTGCAACACCATTTTTAGGTACAACCTAGCATACTAGTGCATGGATAAATAATAATTTAGTTAATAAATCTATAAGTGGGTATTTTGACTATTTCTATTTTTCCTCTATTAAGCACTGCTGAGCTGAATCTAATCTTTGTGCCATCTGATGATTTCCTTGAATTAACAATGTGCACCACTTAGAACTGTACGAATGGGTAACACTACCCACTGTCCTGCCTTTAGGGCAGGCCTCAAACAAGGCTGCAGTTCCATCTTGCTTTGGCATTTCTCCACTAGCACCTACCAAGTTGTTAAATTTCCTGTCTTGAGATTTTTACATCTGGTCCCCTTAAATAACCCACAAAGCTCCACCCTTTGGGGCTCCCTACTAAACAACACACATATACACACACAGAGCCATGTGTCTCAGGTCCACAAACTTCCAGTACAGCAGTGGGGGGCGTTGGAGTAACAAAGTAGGTAAATTATAGGTTTGTATCACTGATGCTGACTTGAAGCAGTTCTCCATTTTCCTGACACTTCTAGTCTTATCTCCCTCAGATAACTTTCCATTTCCTGCCCTTAGACTGATACTGTGCTTTCTCTTAGTTTGAACCACAAAGACCTGCCAATATTCAACCACTTAACCTACAAAAACAGAAATTTCACCTGGTTCCACCTAACAAGGCTGAGATGTTATTTACCCACTGGAGAACATGGCGACCATCTGTCACGTTGGGAAGCTGTTCAAAACCTATGCAAACCCTTCCTATATTGGGGGAAATCTCCATCTTTTAAATCCTGGTGTCCCTAGTGTCATGCAGGAAACTCACTTTCTCAGATTCAGTTAAGATTAAATTATATGAATGTGACCCAGTTCCCTCCAGTCAGACGCAAGATTTTTGGTGCAGCCCAGAGAACAACAGGAAGAGCCATTCTGCCTTTGATGAGAGGTGGGGACTGGAAGGGGCTGAAAGCTCTAGGGAAATGTCAAGTTCTTGGCCAGGGTAGTGGTTATATGGTAGACCGTATAACCACTTGTAACCACCTGCACCTTTCGCATGTGTGTTATTCTTTATTTTTTAAACAATGTTTTAAAAACTCAATTGCAGCAAAAAATATGGGAGAGAGATGGAGCTTCCCAAGGGAGGAAGACAGAGGTCTTGATATCTTGGTATCAGCCATGTGAGCTGAAAGCTCATTGAGCTCCGAGGGAGCAGTTCTCCAGGCAATTTAGGCATAGTTCTTGACACACAGCCTCCAAGACCGTTTCTATGGCTGTCCTAATGTTCTAGGAGTGTTCTACCCAATATCCTTTAATAAATACTCTTCCTGCTCTCACTAGCTAGAGAAGACTCTCCTTTGTTGACTAAGAGCTCTGGCTGCTACAAGGAAATTCAGGTTCTTTTCAGGCCAGATCTTGACTTGACACTAAAAACACAGTCCTCAGGGCCACTGGAATGCTGGCTTGGTGGTCCCTCCAGATCTAGAGATTCCTCTGTTTTACAATCGGAGCATACAGGGTTGAAACTATACGTAGCATGCTTTGCTGCTTTTGAAACCATGGGTCATCATTAGTTAAATCCATTTCACCTGTAATCTGCCTACACTAGTCAAGTTTGTTTTAACTGTGGTACATAAGACTTGCATGTCCTCCAAGCACCAAGCAGCCTGAACAATCTGAAGTTTAAGTTGTTTTCCAAGAACTTGGAGTCAATTGTGTCTAGTTGCAGTTTAGCCAGTTAATACTGGATAGGACCACTGACCCTCCAACTGGGCATGCGCAAGTGTCTACTCAGTGACCTCTTGACATCAGAGGGATGAAAACTCCACCCTCACATCATGCTAAGGGCCTCCATTTTGAACAGGTGTAGCTTAGTTACACCTGCACAGAATGACAGTTACTACACCTTTATCCAATTACCTTTCCACACAGTCCCCAGGCCTCAGACCACTCTGTTTCTTTTTCTTTATCCCATAAATAATCTGAACCCCTTGCCTCCATGAAGGCAGATTTGACACTTGTTTACCCATCTCCTAGCTTGGCTGACTTGTGAAAACCCTCTCTTTGCAGCAAACCTCGGTGTCTCAGCATTTTAGCTTACAAAACTAACCTGGTTCACTAACAGCTTCAATCAACTATTATTATCTGCTCTGAAAATCATACATTTTTCTATATTAATCTCCATTATTTTCATTTTCCTCACTGCTCCCCAGAATATATTTGCAGACACACATACATACCACTACCACCACAACAATCACCTCCATCGCAACCCAGGATACCCAGGAATGTGTAAAACTCATGACATAACCATGTAACAATAGAAGGTAAGCTTCATGAGCAGAGATACTTGTCTATTTTGTTCATTGCTCCATCACAGAATTTAGAATGGTGTCTGGCCTATATTAAGTACCCAATAATCATCTGTAAAATGAGGGAATACCCAGCCCTAAAATGCATTTGTCTACTAGTTCATCCAGCAAAGAACAAATGCTCATGGAGATGAATGTTGGTGAAGGCACTTGTCTGGATGTCAGAGATGTCAAGGTAATTAAGACACAACTCTGCCCGTGAACAATTCAGGATGTTCTGCTTATTTTAGGAATATAGCTATCAACCCTCAGAATATATTTTGTCCCCTCTATAAGCCCATTTAGAGCTTCTCTTTAATAAGGATGTGGGACAGTGCAGGTGGGAGGTTTTCTTAAACCAGAAACAATATCTTCCCTCCTTTGATCTCAGTTTCAGGCCAAACAGGAGGGAGATGACATTAAACTATGTGTCCATGTCTCTGGTCCATGCTAGTGCCCTGAACTCAATGGTTGTGAACCAACTTTGACCATGAATAAAGCAATATCAGGGTGGTGATCAGCAATCAGATCTTACCACTCTTGCCAGCAGCTTTTCTTCGGATTTGAAATTAAGCCCACTACCTGGTCTGGCCCCTATATGACCCTCATCCTTCAATGATCTGGCTGCACCTGTCTCTCTGACCACCTGGCAGTTGTGCTTCCTCCTCTCCAAGCCTGCTGTCTCCAGCACAAGCTGGTCCCACCCTTGGTCTTTCCTCAGTCACTCCCTCTTTTCGGAGCATTCTCTTTACGTATGTTGCTATTGCTTTCTTTTTTAACACTGAAACTTAACTTAAATGTCACCTCCTCAACCACCACACAAAGGCAGTCATCCTGCCATCTCTTTAACATGACCTCGTTCAGTGTGTAGCAATTTGGGATGCTTTCCATAGCTAGCATTTTTCTCATGTTTAACATCCTTTCTTGATCTTTCTTCCTCCTTCTTCTCTTCCTCCTTTTCCCCATTTTCCTCCTTCGGCTTTGTCTTGGTTGGTCCACCTGTTCCACTACATTCTTAGCTTCATGAAAACAGAAGCTTATGGATCCAATTGACTCTTGTGTTCCCAGTGACTGAAACAATGCTTTACACACAACAGACATGCAATACACATTTGCCTAAAGGCTACATTCATCTAGATCTTTAAAAGTAGAGGCTGACATCACTCCCTTCCATGTAAACTATTACATGCTGTTTGTTAAGCAATTTTGGCAGAATTTTCACAATTGCAGAGAAACCATGCTTATGGTAAAAATTGAGCTTTCTGAGAAAAGTGTGTGTTGGTATTATGGTCTGGGCCATCACTGACTGAAGAAGTGTGAAAACAGGAAAGGATCTGGACAAGACGACAGGTAAAATTCAAGATGTTCAAAAGTAAGTCATTATATTGTTCAGAGCATCAAATGTATCCCTTGTTAACATGAAATTTTTTAAGTTCAATTTACTTCATACACAGCCTGGGGGACAATCATCTAACAAATCTGTTACCTTCTCTAAATGTTCTCCCACGCTCTACTACGCTTAACCCTCATAGCAGCCTTATCTGCGTGTGTTTGAGTGTGTGTGTGTGTTAGTCGCTCAGGCATGTCCAACTCTGCAATGCCATGAACTGAAGCCTGCTAGGCTCCTCTGTTCATGCGATTTCACAGGCAAGAATAGTGGAGTGGTTTGCCATTTCCTTCTCCAGGGAATCTTCCTGACCCAGGGATCAAACCTGGGTCTTCTGCACTGCAGGCAGATTCTTTACCATCTGAGCCACTAGGGAATCCCTAGCAGCCCTATGAGAAAGGCCTATTCTTTATCCCCCTTTTTCATATGAAGAAACTGAGCTCGGTGAAAACAAGCAATTTGCTCAAAAATGAAGAACTAAGTCTGCCATCAGAGCAATTATAAATTGTTACTGAGGTCAGAAACAAGAAACAATAAAAATGCATATGGGTTAAGAGGAGTCTTTGGGGACATTTTTTAAACTGCCCTTTCCTTTCTGGTTCACAGCACAACCCCAGGAAAATATTCTGAGCCAATCCAAGGTCAAAAGATGATGACTCTGTTCCCAGCTCTGCAGCCAACCAACAGTGACAGTGAATGAGTCACTCAATGTTACAGATGAGAAAGATGCAATAGGAAAGAGTCTATTTGGCTCAAGATATTTTTCATTAAAATGGTCTGACTATAATAACTCTTGGTGCATTCCTGGTGATTTTAAAACATCACCCTAATCAAACTGACAGCAGCTGAGCAACAGAGAAAAAGAGTCTGAGGTACTTACAGATGAAGAAACATTTAATGACTATGTGGCAGAAAAACAGCTCATATCAGGACATTTTTAAGACACCATTTGGAATACATGGTTCATTTCCATGTACAAGAGGTAGGTATGGATTCCCCATGACCTGAAAAAGCCTAAGCACAATCAATCAGTTCAGTCGGTCAGTTGTATCTGACTCTTTGTGACTCCATGGACTGCAGCACACCAGGCTTCCCTGTCCATTCCCAACTCCCAGAACTTGCTCAGACTCATGTCCATTGAGTCGGTGATGCCATCTAACCATCTCATCCTCTGTTGACGCCTTCTCCTGCTCCCTTCAATCTTTCTCAGCATCAGGGTCTTTTCCAATGAGTCAGTTCTTTGCATCAGGTGGCCAAAGTATTGGAGCTTCAGCTTCAGGATCAGTCCTCCCAATGAATATTCAGGACTGATTTCCTTTCAGATTGACTGGTTTGATCTACTTGCTGTCCAAGGGACTTTCAACACAGTCACCTTTTAAAGCTATGCACCCAATTTTTTACATTTTCTATATTCTATCTTAAAGAAAGTCCCCACAAAATCCAATGAGTCCGTACATGCCCCACATGGGAAGAAGAGCTAAAAGTGAAATAGCCCTGCAAAAGCTAACAAAATAGCCCTGCTGAGGGACTGCACCTTTACATCCCAAATTTACCTATTTTCTTTAGTCACGTTTAGAGATAGGCTGGGTTGGTGGGTTGGTTGGTGTGTTTATTAATCAAGCATAACACAAAAATGAGAATTTAAGTAAATTTTTGTTAGTCATTTAATGTGTTTTAGAGGCTAATTTAGGGGATTATCAAAATGTATTTCGATAGGACAAAAGTGATACTATATTTTTATTTTAGCTATTAAAGCAATGAACTTGAATATGTGGTTAATCTCAGTACAACCTCCAGAATTTTGTGATTTGAATGGCTCTCATGTAAAATAATTCATTTCATTTTTTTCTATTCTGTGACTTGGCAATAAATAATAGAGAAGACCTAAAAGAAACACTATTGTGTTATTAAAATTATTCTGAGGCCATTTTGCACAGAATTTTTAAAATGTTAAGTAATGTCAACACCTAATTACAAAAGCAATGGATAAGGAGCATTTACATTCTAATTGTTCCCCAAACGATGTGGACAGCATTGGGGTGATGGTGGTGGTTTACTCACTAATTCATGTCTGACTCTTGTGACCGCCAGGCACTTCTATCCATGGGATTTCTCAGGCAAGAAAACCAGAGAGGGTTGCCATTTCTTCCTCCAGGGGATCTTCCAGACCCAGGGATCAAACCCAGGTCTCCTGCATTGCAGGCAATCTCTTGCAGTGCAGGCAGATTCTTTACATAGGACACAAAATAAAAATGACAAGAGAATGTTCATCTTGCCAGTCAGATAAGTAGAAGCAGCACAGGAAATAGTACATCCAAAGGTTCATCACATCCATGACAACAATGAGTGAGCAACTTTAAAGTTTGGGGCTTCCTACATGACTCAGTGGTAAAGAATCTGCCTGCCTACCAATGCAAGAGATGCAAGAGAAGTGGCTTTGACCTCTGGGTCCCAGGAAGATCCTCAGGAGGAGGAAATGGAAACCCACTCCAACATTCCTACATAGAAAATTCCAAGGACAGAGGGGCCTGGTGGGCTTACAGGCTCTCAAAGAGTCAGACACGGCAGAGAAGCTGAGCACAAGCATGAGCATGTGAGCTTTAAGTGTATATTTTCTGAAAGCTTTTGCTGGAGTCAGAGAGTCATCAGAGCTTTATTCCTGGAACACTTGGAAAAGGAATCTGTTTTCCTTCTAGCCCAGCTAAATTACAGTTTTCAGGATCTTAGATTCATAGGTTATTTTTGTGGGGGCTTAAGAAAGGAAAAAAGAAAACATACCCTGTTTTCCCAGTACCTTTTTCAAGTTTTCCATTTCCTGTTAAAACCTGACTTGCGTGTTTGGAATGGGCGGTG
>SJXQ01001849.1:4380-38109 GCA_006408695.1 Aepyceros melampus | reverse complement strand
GCCTCATCTCCACCTATCATGACCTACGTTACATTGCTTCCCACACACCACTTCCTTCTCACCCAACAAACCCTCCCCTGCACACCTCACTGTGTCTGTGGTTTATCTTTTCTGACCAAAATGGATCCTAACTGGGCAAGGGGATGAAGAGAGAAAGATAAACAAGAAATGCTGCCACTATGACCATAACCACTAACCAATCACTGATATTCCCCATGGATCACCCCTGAACCTGGGAAGAAAGGCACCCCCAGAGGTAGAGTTGGAGACCATTATCCCTTATGATTACAGATACAAAGAAGCCCTTAAGAGTACTTGATTCAGTTCAGTTGAGTCACTCAGTCGACCCCATGGACTGCAGCATGCCAGGCTTCCCTATCCATCACCAACTCCCAGAGCTTGCTCAAACTCATGTCCATCAAGTTGGTGATGTCATCCAACCATCTTATCCTCTGTCCCTCTTCTCTTCCTGCCTTCAATCTTTCCTAGCATCAGGGTCTTTTCCAGTGAGTCAGTCCTTTGTATCAGGTGGCCAAAGTATTGGAACTTCAGCTTCAACATCAATCCTTCCAATGAATATTCAGAACTGATTTCCTTTAGGATCGACTGGTTTGATCTCCTTGCTGTCCAAGGGACTCTCAAGAGACTTCTCCAACACCACAATTCAAAGCATCGATTCTTTGGTGCTCAGCTTGCTTTATGGTCCAACTCCCACATCCATACAAGATTATTGGAAAACCATATCTTTAACAAGACAAACCTTTGTTGGCAAAATAATGCTTCTGATTTTTAACATGCTGTCTAGGTTGGTCATAGCTTTTCTTCCAAGGAACAAGCATCTTTTAATTTCATGGCTGGAGTCACCATCTGCAGTGATTTTGAAGCCCAAGAAAATAAAGTCAGCCACTGTTTCCATTGTTTCCCCATCTATTTGCCATGAAGTGATGGGACCAGATGTCATGATCTTAGTTTTCTGAATGTTGAGCTTTAAGCCAACTTTTTCACTCTCCTCTTTCACTTTCATCAAAAGGCTCTTTATTCCTCTTCACTTTCTGCCATAAGGGTGGTATCATCTGCATATCTGAGGTTTTTTATATTTCTTCTGGCAATCTTGATTCCCACTTGTGCTTCATCCAGCCCAGCATTTCACATGATATACTCTCCACAGAAGTTAAATAAGCAGGGTGAAAATATACAGCCTTGATATACCCCTTTCCCACTTTGGAACCAGTCCATTGTTCCATGTCCGGTTCTAACTGTTGCTTCCTGACCTGCATACAGATTTCTCAGGAAGCAGTTAAGGTGGTCTGGTATCCCTGTCTCTTTAAGAATTTTCCACAGTTTGTTGTGATCCACACAGTCAAAGGGTTTGGCACAGTCAGTAAAGCAGAAATAGATGTTTTTCTGGAACTCTCTTGCTTTTTCGATAATCCAACGGATGTTGCATGTTGATTTCTGGGTCCTCTGCCTTTTCTAAGTCCAGCTTGGACATCTGGAAGTTCTTGGTTCACATACTGTCGAAGCCTCGCTTGGAGAATTTTGAACATTACTTTGCTAGCATGTAAGATGAATGCAATTGTGCGGTAGTTTGAACATTCTTTGGCATTGCCTTTCTTTGGGATTGGAATGAAAACTTAACTTTTCCAGTCTGTGGCCACTGCTGAGTTTTCCAGATTTACTGACATATTGAGTGCAGCACTTTCACAGCATCATCTTTTAGGATTTGAAATAGCTCAACTGGAATTCCATCACTTCCAATAGCTTTGTTCATAGTGATGCTTCCTAAGGCCAACTTTACTTAACTTCACACTCCAGGATGTCTGGCTCTAGGTGAGTGATCACACAATTGTGGTTATCTGGGTCATGAAAATTTTTTTGTATAGTTCTTCTGGGTATTCTTGCCACTTCTTCTTAATATCTTCTGCTTCTGTTAGGTCCATACCGTTTCTGTCCTTTATCGAGCCCATCTTTGCATGAAATGTTTCCTTGGTATCTCTAATTTTCTTGAAGAGAATTCTAGTCTTTCCCATTCTATTGTTTTCTTTTATTTCTTCGCACTGTCACTGAGGAAGGCTTCTCATCTCTCCCTGCTATTCTTTGGAACTAATTTAGCAATATATAAAAATAATTTACACAATGACCAGGTGGGGTTTCTTCCAGGAATTCAAACTGGTTTGAAGAATGAAAAGCAATCAATTAACCATATGAAGGGAGAAGGAATTGGCAACCCACTCCAGTATTCTTGCCTGGAGAATCCTGTGGACAGAGGAGCCTGGTGGGCTGCTGTTCACAGAGTTGCACAGAGTCATACACGACTGAAGCGACTTAGCAGCAGCAGCAGCAGCAGCAGCAACCATATTAAGAGGCTAAAGAAGAAGGGGAAAATATCACATGATGATATCAGTTAATGCAGAAAATGCATTTGGCAAATTCAAAAGTCATTTACTCATTCATGATACTAAGGAAAAAGCTTTTAGAAAAAATAAAAGAGAACTTCCTCAACTTAACAAAGAGCATCTGTAAAAAATCTACAGCTAACATCATACTTAATAGTGAAAGACTGAGTGCCTTTTCCCTAAAATCAGGAACTTAGCCAGGATGCTCACTGTCATCACTCTTATTCAACACAATTCTGTATTTCTATTTAGTGCATTAAGATAAGAAAAGGAAATGAAATACATACAGAACAAAGAAGAAATAAAACTGTTCCTACTTGCAGATGACATATGCAGAAAATCCCAAGGAATCTACAACAACAAAAATCTAGAATAAGTGACTTCTGCAAGGCTGCAGGTTACAAGGTAAACATACAAAGTCAACTGTACTGCTATACACTAGGAATTAACCCAGATACAAACATGCATAATCACTCAAAAAAAAAAAAGAGAGAGAGAAAGAAATACTTAGTTGTAAATCTAAGAAAACATGTATAAGACTTATAAGCTGAAAATTACACAATGCTGATAAAAGAAGTCAAGAAAACCTAAAATAAAGAACCAGCAAAAGTCACCATAGTAAAGATGTCAGTTCTCCCAAACTGACTGAATCTCATACAACCTCTACCAAAACTCAAAGGGAGTTTTGCTGATATAGGCAAGTTTATTTTAAAATGCATGTGGGAAGGGAAATCAATAGAATAACTAATGGAACTTTGAAAAAGAAGAATAAAATGAGGGGAATCCATCTATCTGATTTCAAGACTTATTGTATAGTTACAAAAGTCAGGACTGTGTGGTATTAGTGGAAAGATAGACACACAGTTAATAGAACAGAGGAGAAAAGCCAGAAATAGATATCAAAATGCCCAAATAAATTTTGACAAAGATGAAAAAGCAGTTCAATGGAGGAAAAGATAATCTATTGAACAAACAGTGCTTGAAGAAATTGCACATCAATAGGCAAGAAGGGAGCCATGACCTAAACTTCATACCTTATATAAAAATTAACTCAGAATGGGTCATAAGCTTAAAGGTTAACATGAAACTATAAAACTTTTAGAAAAAAAAAAGGAGAAAAAGGGCAGACAAAGATAATTTGACACCAAAAGCAAGATCTATAAAAGAAAAAAATTGTTATAATGAACTTCAGCAAAATTAAAAACTTTACTGTATGAAAGCTCTGGTAAGTCAATGAAAAGACAAGCCACAGAGTGGGGAAAAATATTTGCAAGCAAAGAATATATAAAGAATTCAAAACTCAACAGAAAAAGCAAATAACCCATGGGCAAGACACGAATAGACATTTCATCAGAGAAGATATTCCAATGGCAATAAGTACATGAAAAGATGTTAAATATCATTATCCATGAGGGCAATACAAATTAAAACCACAATGCTCTATTACCAAATACCTATCAAAATAGCTAAAATAAAAAATAATAACACCAAAATTTGGAGAGAAATCAAATGATTTTTGCATTACTGGTAGGAAGGCAAAAGGGTACAACCACTCTGAAAAATATTGTGGCAGTTTCTATAAAAATGAAGCATACCAGTAACCAAAACAGTGTGGTATTGGCACAAAAACAGACATACAGATCAATGGAACAGAATAGAGAGCCCAGGAATAAACTCATACACCTACAGTCAATTAATCTTCAACAAAGAGGCAAGAATATACAATGGAGAAAAGACAGTCTCTTCAGCAAGTGGTGTTAGAAAGCTGGACAGTTACATGTAAATCAATGAAATTAGAACACTCCTTCAAATCATATACAAAAATAAACTCAAAATGATCTTAAATATAAGACAAGACCCTGGAAAACTCCTAGAAGGGAACACAGGCAAAACATTCTCTGACATAAATCATATCAATATTTTTTTAAGATCAGTCTCCCAAAGCAAAAGAAATAGAAGCAAAATAAACAATTGGGACCTAATCAAACATAAGTGCTTTTGCACAGCAAAGGAAATCATCAACAAAATGAAAAGACAGCCAACAGATTGGAAGAAAATATTTGCAAACCATGTGACTGATAAGAGATAAATTTCTGAAATAGAAAAGGCTTGTACAACTCAATATCAAAAAACCAAACAACTCAAATCAATAAATGGACAAAAGACCTACATAGACATTTCTCCAAAGAAGACATATATGAAAAGATGCATATGAAAAGATGCTCATACCACTAATTATTAGAGAAATGCTAATCAACACCACAATGATATATCACCTTTACCTGTCAGAAGGGCCATCATTAAAAAGTCTACAAACAGACGCTGGAAGACTGTGTAGAAAATAAAAGCCTCTTGCACTGTTGGTGGGACTATAAACTGGTGCCACCACTATGAAAAACAGGATGGAGTTTCCTTGAAAATCTAAAAACAGTGCTACCATATTATCCAGTAATCCCGCTCCTGGGAATATATCCAGAAAAGACACACACTCTAATTTGAAAAGATACATGCACCCCAATGTTCATGGCAGCATTATTGATAATAGCCAAAACATGGAAGCAACCTAAATGTCCACTGACAGATGAATGGATAAAAAAAAGATGTGGTAAAATATATATATAATGGAATATTACTAAGCCATAAAAAGAATGAAATAATGCCATTTGCAGCAACATGGATGAACCTAGAGATTATCATATCAAGTGAAGAAAGTTATAGAAAGACACACATGTATGATATCATTATACATAGAATCTAAAAAATAATACAAATAAATCTATTTATAAAACAGAAAGAGACTCACAGACATTTTAAAAACTACAGTTACCAAAGGAAAAAGGAAAGGGGAGGGGATAAGTTAGGAATATGGGATTAATAGATACACACTACCATATATAAAATAGATATAAGCAACAAGGATTTACCATATAACACGGGGACAACATTCAATATCTTGTAATAACCTATAATCTGAAATAATCTAAAAGATATATATTTATATAACTAGAATCACCTTTCTGTACACCTAAAACTAACACAATATTAAAAATAAACTAAAAAAAATCAACTATATTTCAATAAAATAAACAAAAGCTAAAAATAAACTTAAGCACCCAATGATCATATGACCCAACAATGGCACTCCTGGACATTTATCCCAAAGAATGAAACTTAGTTCCCACAAAAATCTGCACATAAATAAAGAGGCTTCTTTATTCATAACTGCCAAAAAATTGGAAACAACCCATAGATCCTTCAGTGACTGATTAAACAGACTGTGGTACTTCTGTATTGCAAAATATTATTCAGCAGTAAAAAGGAATGACTGACTAATAGACACAATCTGATGAACCTCCAGAGAATTATGCTGAATGAAAAACGTCAATCTCAAAGGCGTTTTTCACACACACATAAATGAATGATTCCACTTGTGTTATATACTTGACATGACAACACTAAGAAATGAAGAACAGATTAGTGGCTATCAGGGATTCAGGCAGAGAAGGGTGTGGAAAGAAGGTGGGTGTGGTTATAAAGGGATTATATGAGCAATCCTTATGATGACAGCTCTGTTCCTATCTTGACTTTATTATGTGAATATCCTGGCTGTGATACTGTACTATAATCTTGCAAGATGTTACCACTGGGGGAAACTGGGGGTTACACAGGATCCCTCTATTTTACTTCTTAAAAGTGTACATGAATCTATGGTTATCTCAAAATAAAGTTTAATTTAAAAAATAAAAATTAAATCATCAAAATTAACCCCTGATCTCTGTAAGAAGTGCCTTATCTCCACTGCATCCTGTTATACATCACACCTCTCCTCACTCACTCTCATCCAACCCACACACAAACCACACAATATCTAAGAGGGTAAGGGAAGGGAAAGAGAGGGTTTCGAGAGATAGAGAAACATGAAAAGTGCTGCTGCAAGGACCATCCACACAAATCAACCATCAGTGTTCCTCATGGCCTAACCTCCCTCCCACTCTGAGAAGCATGAGGCTCCGAGAGGCAGGGTCAAAATTTAGTAATCCATCCAGAGATTATTGTCTGGTGACTTGTCTTCGTCCTGGCTGACTCCCTGGCTACCTCTGACATCTCTCACTGAACTTACCATCCTGCTTCTTTTTCTACTGCCCATATCTGTTTCTTAGCTTTGACACTGACTTTTCTACTCTCTGTACAAAACAATCTCATTGTTTCTCTCCTCCTTTGGAAACACTCAGGCCTTTTGAGATATGCAATCCTTAACAAATCTCAAAAGGCCTAAATGTTTCCAAAAGAGAGAACAGAAAGGATGAGACTATTTTGTGCAGAGAGTAGGAAAAAAAAAAAAAACACAGTCAATCCTAAAGGAAATCAACCGTGAACATTCATTGGAAGGACTGATGCTGAAGCTGAAGCTCCAATACTTTGGCCACCTGATGAGAAGAGCCGACTCATTGGAAAAGGCCCTGATTCTGGGAAAGTTTGAAAGCAGGAGGAGAAGGGAATGACAGAGGATGAAATGGTTGGATGGATCACCAACTCAATGAACATGAGTTTGAGAAAGCACCAGGAGATGGTGAAGGACAGGGAAGCCTGGTGAGCTGCAATCCGTGGAGTCACAAAGAGAGACATGACTGAGCGACTGAACAACAACAAAGTATTGCATTTCCTTTTTGTCTTAATAACAAAAGGATGCTCTCTGAGATGAAACAATGACAGTATTGTCTCCTCCATGCTTCAATTTACTTTCTTTAATTTCTGCCTGGTAGAGAAAGATAGCGGTTACATTCTTGACTCTCCAGCAGTTGCCAGCTCTGGTTATGTGTGATGACCCCTGAAGGGAGGGAGACTTTTTAACAAGCACCAAAGGCTGGCCCCAGCACTCGTTGGCCCAAAACTTGGAGGCTGGGCATCATAAGCATGGGTAGCTTTATGAACTAGCTCCAAAGATTGTTCTGATACCAAGGCACTGCTTAGAACCATAATTTTACAAAAAGTACTAAAAGAACATTTATCCCTAATTCACAGGAAAGCAGATTCCGTATAAATTAATCCAAAACCAGCAGGCTCCTGGGTCAGCAGGGCCCTGAGGCAGGACATCTAGAAGAGGTGGAGCTGGATTAGAAGCTGGGCACCTGGGTTGACTCCAGGAGGTACTGATGTTTATGAGGAATAACACATTCCCTGAGTAAACTACAAAGACTCATGTCTATTGAATTACAAAAGAAACACAAATGGGTCCTGCCTCAGTGGGAGCTGACAACTGCCTTCTTTAAAATAAGCATCAGTAAATATTTCAAGAATATTGATTTGAAAGGACCTATATTACTTTGCTAAGGTGCCTGTAACAAAGTACCACAAACTGGATGAAACAACAGAAATTTACTCTCTCACAATTCTGGAGGGTAGATATTTGAAATCAAGGTATCAGCAGGGTTGGTTCCTTCAGGGCTATGAGGGACAGATCTGTTTCAGATCTCTCTCTTAGCTTCTGACAGCTTCAGATCTTCCTTGGCTTGTAGTTGCCTATCTTCCCCATGTATCTCTTCACAGGACCTTCTACTGTTCATGTCTGCCTCTGTGTCCAAATTTCCCCTTTTGATAAGGACACCAGGTATATTGGATGAGGGCCCCACCCTACTCCAGTAGGACTTCATTTTAACTGATTATATCTGCAATGATCCTATTTCCAAATAAGGTCATATCTGAAATATTGAGGGTTAAGATTTCAACATATGAATCATAACAAGTCATGATTTTATTCAGCACAGAGATTCCCATATGGTTGGTGTGGTTCAGGGAGAAAAGAAGGATAAGAAGTTGGAGTTTCAGGGAAAGGAGATAGGACAAGATCAAGAGGGTGGGGTGAGTGGGAATTCAGAGGAACTGAAGAGAGAGACTGGGAAAAGGCATGTTGGTGGGGAATTATCCAGGAAGAGGGAGGAGGTTGTAGGGCCCTCCTTCTCCTCACTCAGATTCCCATACATTGTAGCACTGGCCCAGATGGGATTGAGGACATAATAAGCTATGGAAGAGTCTGCAGAAGCAATGGAAGAAAGAAAAAAGGAGAGGTGGGCAGTTCCCAATTCCAGCAAGGGGACATCAGAGGCACAGGACTGTGGCTCCTGTTCATTCACTCCTAAGGGACAATAGGAAACCCGCTGGATTTTTTCAATATCATGCTATTTGGATTATTTAATTTTTCAAGAAGTCAAAAGTCTTAAAATGCTAATGAAATAATAAAAAGCAAGTTACTTTTTCACTTTTACCATGATAAATTTACTATGAGTATAAGAAGAAAATCAATAAATCTTTTCTAGTTAGAAAATTTTTTTAGAGACCTGGTTGAAAAGTACATATATGTAATTAACAGGCATACCTGGTTTACCCAAGAGAGAGAATAACTAATACTAGTTCTACTCTACTTTGTGTCAAGCTAGGGGCTTTTTTTTTTTTTTTTCTGAAAAGCTAAAATAACTGTCATGTGTTATCTCTTCTAGGTTGATCATACATAAAGACAGATAATATTATCAAGTTTTATAGGTCCCCAGAAAGGTCAAGCTGTTTCTCTAATTCAGCCTGTAGCAGAGTTGCAAGTCAAACCTGCTGGGTGTCCTGTGTTACTTAAATGGAACTTCCATTTCTTTGCTATGTTTGCGTAAGAGGATGAGAGATTCTGAAAGCCAAATAAAAATAGTTTCCTTGAGTAAATCAAGACACTAGTATAAATATAAATCTATGGAAAGACAGGGAGATCATTATGTAATGAAATGGGTTAAAAATACTCAGTTAGGGAAAAAACTGAGATATTTGTATGAGCAAATCATGTGTGATGGCTTGTGCTCAGCTATTCACTATCATTCTATGACCTGCTTTGTTTACTACCAGGTTCTTTTCTGTTTTTATGGAGGATAATTGCTTTACAATATTGTATTGGTTTCTGCTATTCATCAATTTGTGGTACATATATACAATGGAATATTACTCAGTGATTAAAAAGAACTCAGTTGAGTCAGTCCCAGTGAGGTGGATGAACCTAGATAGAGCCTATTATTCAGAGTGAAGTAAGTCGAAAGAAAAAGACAAATATTACATACTACCAGGTTCTAAATGCTGCTTAGATGGTCCACCTCAGTCTAACTCATCACTGTGGTACTTCTAAGAAGGGTACTCAGGTAAGCTCACTGGTCTTGTTCTGAATTTATGTCTACTAACCAAGCAGAGACCAAATATACAAAATATTTTCCTTTTATGAGCATATGCCTGATATAATATTGTCCTTTATTAAGCTTTATATCAATGCACAGCTCATGATGTTCATTTATTCTAAAAAATATTTATACTTGGCACTTAAAAGAAACCGTCTCCCTTAAAAGAGAATAAAATGATCAGTTTTGGACATTTTCTGTGATTTTTATTTGACCTTAGTAAGTCCCAAAATTCTTTGATAAGTAAATTAAGCTTTTGATGATAAAAGTCACTGTTACAGTACCAAAGATTTATTTACAAGTATCTCTGAAACAGATAGGCTCTCTGTTCAGGAGATCATGTATGGGGAAGTGTTTTTCCTTCAGAAATTCATTTTATGGTACTCTGAGAGCTTTGAGATTGAACAGTCCCAATAATTCTCTTTCAATAGGTGAATGAATTCAAATCTGGATTTTGTAACCATGTTTAAAAATCTCCCTAAATCTCCTTTATTAGAAAGTTTCTAACTTGAACCAAGTCATCTCTCTTCAGGCAACCTCTATATAAGGAAAATAACTTTTTAGCAGAGACATTGTGGTTTCAAAATTGTTAAAACTGGTTCAGTATCCTGTTTCAATTCTTGTGTCAAATGTCAGAAAGATCAAACCTTTAATGTCATGAGTAATCTCTAGATTGATGAAACTGTAGATTAAATGTTGAGTCACTAGGCAATAAACTTTGGTTTTGATGTTACAGCTTTCACTCATTTGGAAGGAAAAAACAGTATTTTTAACTAAGACAATCTAATGTAAAATATGAGATACAGATCATCAAAGATAAGATTTGTACACATACATATTTTCATTAGAAGTACAGGATATTTTAGCTGAAACTACCCAGAGTTATAATTTCTAATGGATTTTTAATTTATTCATTTAGGCAAAAGACTACATTTAAAATATTTCAAAACTGAAAAAAGACTTTCTTAAACCAACTTTTACAATATAGGAAAATGTTAGGAAAACATTTAACTTCTCTCTTTTTTTTTAAGATCCTCTCTAGTCTTTTTTTCTTTTTTTCATTTATTTATCTTTAATTGAAGGATAATTGCTTTACAATATTGTATTGGTTTCTGCCATACATCAACATGAATCAGCCTAAGGTATATATATGTCCCTTCCCTCTTTTTTTTCTTTTTTAGGTTTGCTATTTTTGCCCTTTTTTAAATCTGTTTAACTGAAGAATAATTACTTTAGAATATTGGTCTGATTTTTTACATACATCAGCATGAATTAGCCACAGGTTTATATATGTCCCCACTGTCTTGGGCCTCCTGCCCCATGCCACCCTGGTCGTCACAGAGAGCCAAGCTGGGCTCTCTACGCTGTACGACAAATCCCCACTGGCTGTCCTTTTTACATATAGTAGTGTATGTTGCCAGGCTACTGTCTTCATCTCCCACCCGCCTTCCCCTACCCAGAGTTATAATTTTGGGGGCTACTGAGAAGATTTTGCATCTCATAGCGTGCATGCTCAGATACCAAACAATTGTCCAAGGCAGGGTTCACTCTTCACTTGAAAACTCTACAGGGAGATGTTAAAAAGTTCCACCTCAGCTCTTGTTAACAAGAAAAACAAGGAAGGAATCCACAACAGCACACAAATGTAATATTTTTCTGGAATATGTCTCACTCTTAATATGCAAGTGTCTCCAAAAAATGTTAAGTAATCACTTAGTGAGGTAAGATAATGGGCTGAGCAATGTCTAATTTTGGGCTGAGTGTCTAATTTTTCTAATTTCTTACCTCTTGTTTTAACAATGGCTTATTTAGTACCTGTAAGTTATCTATATTTTATGGGCTCTCACTCCACTTATTCTGTGATTTTTTTGCTTGTCTCTGGTTTTGTTCCAAACGCCTAAATGTATACTTTAAATAGCGCTTCATTTTAAACACTGATTCTATCCAGTAGCATCTAAGACCAATAAATTGGCTGAATCATGCATTTTTTTCTTTAAAAGTGGGAAATGAAGTCATAATGTTCTTCCATCACTGTCCACTGAAAAGATCCAGAAGCAATGGTCAACCTTTGGAAATGAGAACAACTAGCACTATCAATAGCACCTCTCACTAAAAGGAACCCTGTCAGGAAGCATTTAACAGTAGGCTTCCTGTGTGCTGTTTTGGATCTGTCAGGAATTCTCTGTTCCTTATTAATTCCTGAATATTCAGGAATTAAGAGGAGAGGCAAGCCTCTCCCAGGGGGCTGAGGAATCCAGGCATTTCCTTCCTTAGTTGTTCTATACGGTGATAAGTACCCTCTTCCTTTTTATGAACCATATGGTAAAAGTGATTATTTACAACTCTCTCTCTCTTTAATATGGATTGCCTATGTTTTTTAAGTCTGGAATTTTAATCTTTATCTTTGCTGAGAATAACTATAGCATATATGCCCACACCATGTTGATTAAAACACCTTTGCTCCATCAGAGTTTTGGTCCCCGTGTCTTTCTTTCTCTCTCTCTCTCTCTCTTTTTCACCCTGATCCCCTGGAACGCAGAGGCTCTCTGAGTTTACTTTCCTGCCCGGGCTTCTAAGACCCTCTGGAGAAGGCACTCTGCGCCTTCCCTCCATTGAGAGGGTGCCTGAGGCCTTCGTGAACAGAGCAAGCCCTGTGCAGGGGCTTTATTGGCTTTCTGCATAAGCAAGGAATATCAGCCTCTTTCTCTCTCCTTTACTTTCTTATCAGTCAACTCCAGACCACCAGGTTCCAGTCCATTAAAGGACCTCAGCAGAACCCCAGGCTCTTAATTAGAGGATTAGAAGCAACAGTTAGAACTGGACATGGAACAACAGATTGGTTGCAAATCAGGAAAGAAGTACATCAAGGCTGTATTTGTCACCCTGCTTATTTAACTTATATGCAGAGTACATCACGAGAAATGCTGAACTGAATGAAGCACAAGCTGAAATCAAGATTTCTGGGAGAAATATTAATAACCTAGGATATGCAGATGACACCACCCTTATCACAGAAATTGAAGAAGAACTAAAGAGCCTCTTGATGAAAGTGAAGGAGGAGAGTGAAAAAGTTGGCTTAAAGCTAAACATTCAGAAAACTAAGATCATGACATCTGGTCCCATCACTTCATGGCAAATAGACAGGGAAACAGTGGAAACAGTGACAGATTTTATTGTTTTGGGCTCCAAAATCACTGCAGATGGTGAGTGCAGCCATGAAATTAAAAGATGCTTGCTCCTTGGAAGAAAAGTTATGACCAACCTAGACAGCATACTAAAAAGCAAAGACATTACTTTGCCAACAAAGGTCCATCTAGTCAAAGCTATGGTTTTTCCAGTAGTCATGTATGGATGTGAGAGTTGGACTATAAAGATAGCTAAGTGGCCAAAAATTAATGCTTTTGAACTGTGGTGTTGGAGAAGACTCTTGAGAGTCCCTTGGACTGCAAGGAGATCAAACCAGTCAATCCTAAAGGAAATCAGTACTTAATATTCATTGGAATCACTGATGTTGAAGCTGAAGTTCCAATACTTTGGCCACCTGATGTGAAGAGCTGACTCATTGGAAAAGACCTTGCTGCTGGGAAAGATTGAAGGCAGGAGGAGAAGGGGACGGCAGAGGATGAGATGGTTGGATGACATCACCAATATGATGGACATGCATTTGAGCAGGCTCTGGGAGTTGATGATGGACAGGAAAGCCAGCATGCTGCAGCCCATGGGGTCACAAAGAGTCAGACACAACTGAGTGATGAAATGAACTGAACTGAACTGAATTCTGAAGCAGGAAATGCAGAAGATAAATCTGGAACATCTTGCCATGCTTCAGAAGAAAGGAAAGAATCAAAGAACCTTAGAGACAAATAGAAAAAAGTTTCCAACTGGTTGAAGACAGACTAAATAAAGCATCAAAAATAATGCAACATTTGAAATATATCATGTTAGACCTCAGGAGTCCATAATGATACATTGTGTTTTAAAGCAACGCTCATCTTTGGAGATTACTAGAACACTAATTCATCAATATGAAAAATGGTAAATAAAGGGATAGAAACAAGCATTTATTCTGCTTTTCCTATATGAATGGAATTCCAGCTAATACAGGCAGAAGGAGTGACATAATTACATTATCATTCACTAATAACCCCTAATGAAATAATGGATCTTCACTGCTAAAGTTATTAGGTGACAAGCTGATGAGGGATATTATAATGAGTGAATTACTCTAACCCATGGGTCAATCTTAACATCACAAAGAGAAAGACAACAGGCATAATTGCTTCCTGGTGTGATGCAACAAGAAGTACATAATAGCACCATCTGTGAACCTAAACCACAAATCCAGAATGTGTGCAGATTTACAGGACAAATGACCTGCAGGGGGAACTGTCACAGAACAAAGGATTTTTTAAGAAACGTATCAAAAAAATGCAACATGTGGACCTTTTTTGGCTCTTGATTCAAACAAACCAACTGTAAAAAGCCACCCATGAGACAATTGGGAAATTTGAACACTGAATGGATATTGGACAATATGAAATATAATAGATATTAAGGAAGCTAAGAATATGTATTAATAAGTTTATTTTTAAGGAAAATAGCACTGTGCTTATATTAAACAAAAGGGAGCCTTTGCCTTAACAGAGATACACATTGATGTATTAAGAGAAGGAATGATAAAATATCTGAGATTTGCTTAAAATAACCTAGTGGGGTGTTGGAGAGTTGAAGGCAGTTTTTGTATAAGATGTGGGTTTGTTATACTGCTTTCTCTCTTTTTTTAATATGTCTGATATTCTCCATAATAGAGGGTTTAAAAGACAAACAAAGGAATCTCTTGGCTATCCCCTCAGCGCTTCCATTGCCAAGAGCCTGAGCTCAATCTCTGGCTGGGGAACCTGGAAGCAGCCCAGCTGAAGAAAGAAAGAAAAAAGACAGACAGAAGTACTGATCCCATTCACTCGCTTTTTAGTTTACTTTTATTTATTTATTTGGCTGCACCAGGTCTTAGTTGTGGCGCTCAGGATCTTTAGTTATGGCATGAAAACTCTTAGTTGTGGCATGTGCGATCTAGTTCAAACCCTGGGGTCCCTGCGTTGGGAATGTGGAGTCTTAGCCACTGGATCACCAGGGAAGTCCCCTCACTTCTTTTGACATGTACTTAGGTGCGTCCCATGAGTAAGGTTCTAAACCTGGTGCTTGGCGTACCAACAAGATAAAGACTCTTGGCATATTCCCTTCTCTTATGTATCTCACATTTATTTTTGGTAGGGGGAGATATTTAGAATATCACTAAATAAGGTGATGAAAAACAGAAGAAAAAAAATGAAGTGCTACAGGGACACAGACTAAGTCAGTCATTATGATAGGGAATGGCTTCTATGAACTGGAAAATGTTTCAGAAGAGAGATAACATTTGAACTGGGCCATGAAAAAGCAGTAGTACTTGAAAAGTTAAATCCTGTTTTGAAAAGTCAAAGGTCCATTCCAGGGAGTTTATCCTTCTCTTTTTAAATTACATACAATAAAATTCATTTTTTACTGTCAGTTCAATGAATCTCGACAAGTGTATAAATTTATGCAACCTTCATGACAATCAAGATACAGAGTAGCTTTATCACCTCAAAACAAAACAATTCCTTCATATTACACCTTTGTAGTCATCACCAACATTTAATCACTGACTAGCAGTGATCTCGGAGAAGGCAATGGCACCCTACTCCAGTACTCTTGCCTGGAAAATCTCATGACAGAGGAGCCTGGTGGGCTGCAGTCCATGGGATGGCGAAGAGTCGGACACGACTGAGCGACTTCACTTTTACTTTTCACTCTCATACACTGGAGAAGGAAATGGCAACCCACTCCAGTGTTCTTGCCTGGAGAATCCCAGGGATAGGGGAGCCTGGTGGGCTGCCTTCTATGGGGTCGCACAGAGTCAGACACGACTGAAGTGACTTAACAGTAATAGCAGTGATCTGTTCATATCACAAGAGTTTTACCTTTTTCCTAATGTCATACAAATGGAATTATCCAGTGTGTAGCTTTGTGGATCTGGCTGCTTTCACTTAGTACTGAGATTCATTTGATATTGTGGAGAATATCAATAAACTGTTCTTTTTTCATATATTCTATTATATGGATATACCACAGTTTATCCATTCTCCAGTTGATGGGCATTTGGGTTGTCTCCAGTTTGGGGCCATTGTGCATAAAGTGCTATAAACATACATTTATAGGTTTCTATTTTACTTGGATAAATACCCAGGAGTGAAATCGCTAGGTTGTAACCAAAATGTTTTCCACACTGGCTGCGCATCTTTAATACCTACATATGAGAGGTGCTCTGCATCCTTGCCAGCTCCTGGCAGAGCAATTTGGTTTGGTTTGTCTTACCCATTCTGACAGATGGATAGAGATATCTCTTTGTGGTTTTAGTTTGAATTTCCCAAAGAATTAATGCCATTGAGCCAGGCAGGTTGTTATTATTATCACTTTTTTCTTGCTGGTTTCAAAAATCTACACTAGCTCTTTCACAAGCCCCCAACTCTGCTCCATTCTCCATCTAATCACCTAATTCTCCAAGAACACAGAGATGGTCAAGTATGAAGTCTGTATCTTTCCTCCCTTACAGTTACAACTTAAAAAAAATTTTTTTTTTTGCTTTCAAATTCTGGTGCTGGAGAAGACTCTTGCAAGTCCCTTGGACTGCAAGGAGATCCAACCAGTCAATCCTAAAGGAAATCAGTCCTGAATATTCATTGGAAGGACTGTGTTAAAGCTGAAACTCCAATATTTTGGCCACCTGATGTGAAGAACTGACTCATTTGAAAAGACCCTGATGCTGGGAAAGATTGAAGGCAGGAGGAGAAGGGGATGACAGAGGATGAGGTGGTTGGATGGCATCACCAACATGATGGACATGAGTTTGAGTAAACTCCGGGAGTTGGTGACAGACAGGGAAGCCTGGTGTGCTGCAGTCCATGCGGTTGCAAAGAGTCGGACACGACTGAGCGACTGAACTGAAGAGAGCAATCAAAGGGGTTCCCTACTGGGCCTTTTGTCTCTACCTAAGGAAAAGCTCTCTTATGCTCTCTGCTAGCAGGATGAGAACATTTTGGCTGTCTGGAAAAGAGAGATAGGCACAGATGACTTTGCTACAGCACAAAATCCAATAGTAGGGAGGCCTTCTGACACCTACATCCTCCCATGGCCACACATCCAGTTATAATCCCATCAGTTCACTTGAGGTTTGCTCAGTGGTCAGCTTCTCTCTAAAGTCTTAAGTCAGGAAAATACCACACATTTCATAGGCATTTCCCAGGCTTTGGTTTTCTCTCATTACAATATGAATAATTTGTCTTCCAGGAAAGAAGCACACATATCTGTGTGTGGTTTACATTTTTTTTTTTGATTAATGGTTACATTTTGCTCATTTGTTTTAAAAAAGAAAGGAGAAAATAATTCATTTCATTGTGAATATGAAGGAAGCTTTTAGTCTATAAAGAGATATTTAGGCAAGGTTCTCCCAGAATAAATGTGCTCAGAATTTAGAAGGTATTTTTTCCAAAAATAAAGGGAAAAAAGATATAACCACTCTATACCTAGATTGCTGTCTTTACTGACATTTTACCTTATAAATGCCATAGATTTTTTTTTCTAGGGGAAAAGAATTATCCACTACTTCTGTAATTAATGTAAATATGGTGAGACTCTCTCCCAAGAATACTGTTTTGTTTTTCAGAGAGAAATAAACAACATTGGCTACAACCTCATAAAACCATCAACTGAGACGTACTAAGAGGTTTCTGAGATTTGGCATCACAGCAGATTTTTATGATTTGCTTTGCTGATTTGGGAACTTTGTTAGTGAATCCTCTTATCACTGACATCAGTATATATATTTACATTTAAAAATCCTTATTTAGCAAAGGCTGAAATCCTGTCACCACCCAGAGAAAAGCATAACAGACTGAGTTACAGACTCATCAAGCTTGAGTTACTGGAAATGAGGTTGCTCTGAAACTGATCCCAGTAAGAGGAAAGTCCAGAGGGTATTCTAGAAGGCTACCTAGTGTCATGACCTAGGCAGAGGTGGTACAAGGAAGATCCAGCCATCCAATCTGGCTGAAAACCAACCTGGCAGTGTTAAGATAATTAGTGTACAAGACCAGTAGGTACAGATCAAGATGTGTAGAAGACAGGGGAAAATAGGATTAAGTAAGGCATTTGGCCACCTCATGCAAAGGGTTGACTCACTGGAAAAGACTCTGATGCTGGGAAGGATTGGGGGCAGGAGGAGAAGGGGACGACAGAGGATGAGATGGCTGGATGGCATCACTGACTCCATGGGCGTGAGTCTGAGTGAACTCCTGCCAGGAGCCAGCACGAGGAGTCCCACCCGTGGCAAAGGTCATGAGGTTAAGGCGTCAGACAGGCAAAGGCGAGTCGAGTCTTAAGGGAGCCTCACTGAATTTTCTCGAACATCTACCCTCAAAACCAGAGTCTGCCTGCCTTACTGCATTGTGCTTTCCACTTATTCTTCTGACATTACAAGGGGGCTATCCCTGACCACTTTTCTATGGAAAAAGTTAACTTAGAGCTCCAATGAGTCTCCTGCATATGAAAAGAATGTTTCAGCTCAAACCCCTTTGATGGCTCTCTAACTTGCCTGACAGTTAGAGACTTTTACAACTTGTGATTGTTTACAGCCCCTCAACCGTGAAAGGCACACAGCTTAAAGCATCTTAAAGATACAGAGCCTTTTCTAAAAAGCTAAAACTTATATTGGTGATGGATTTCACTGTTGAGTCAATGCTGCTGCCAGGCCTCCGTATTCTTTATCTTTTAGGCAGCTGAAGGATATTAATCAATGTAATTGGGATATAGAAAAAGGAATATAGTAGTTTTGATGTTAGCAACACTAGACTTTTGAGTTAATGAACTTTCTCTTTGTTATAAATCACTGTACTCCTCTTTCCTTGTTATAAATTGTTGCGTTCTTGCTATGTAAGAATGTAACCTTAATTAGTGCTTTCTGAGAGTGGCACCAGACTTTGGAAAGAACAACACTTCTAAGGCAAATAAGTTTTCTGGTTGACAGACCCTTATCAGAAAAGGGCTGTAAAATGCTAATTGGCCTCCTGGCCAGAAGATGATGTAAATCACCTAAGACTTATGTATACAGCTAGGTATACAGAGAGAAAGCCTGGTTTCAATAACAGTCAGGGCTGCTGACGCTGCATAATTTTGTATTATCCATTGATCTCTATGTACAACCAAAAGTATAAAAAGCTTTTCCAGGCAATAAAGGATGGGCCAGTCACTGGAAAGACTGGTTTCCCCCATGTGATCTTTTCTCCTTCTCTTCTTTCTGGCTGAATTCCCATCTGGGGCGTGGAGGCTCACCATGTCTACTTACTTGTCCCGGCTTCTAAGACCCACGCGAGACGGAGCCCAAGGTGGGGCACCCTCCGCTATTCAAGCAGGTGCCGGTGGCCTAACAGAGATGGTGCAAACCTCTTGTCTCAAGGTTTTATTAGCTTTCCGCGTAAACCAAGTTATTCAGCCTCTTTGCTCCACTAATTTTCCTACTATACTATTCTTTCCTAATCTTATATTTCTAATTAAGTAGTCCTTTCCCAGACGCCGACTCTGTCCCCACTTCAAATTACCCTGGATCCACTGGGGCTGGACCCCAGCAAACTCCGGGAGATGGTGATGGACAGAGAGGCCTGGCATGCTGCGATTCATGGGGTCACAAAGAGTCGGACACAGCTGAGCGACTGAACTGAACTGAATGAACTGAAGGCATTTGGTATTAATCAAGGCTAAATCATGAGCATTTTTGAAGAAGAGGGTGGAGAGTTCCCTAATTAGACCTCTCAATGAATCATGAGCCTCCTCTCTTAGATTTTCAAAAGATGGCTATCTAACCTGGAGATCACCAAATTGATAGAGCACAAAGAAAAAGCAATGAGTTCTCCTTACACCCTTTGAGCTTTCTTTAAAAAAAAATTATTCTGTAGATACAGCAATAACCAACATCCAGTATCCTGAGTGTGGCTGAAGAAAATCACCCCATTGCACAGATGGTGCCCCATCAAAACATCTGTCTCTACCCTTTGCTGGGCCCTCAGCCTTTTTAGAGCCTCTTCCCTCTCTATCTGCTACCCTCCTTGAAACCTATCTCCAACCTAACTCCTCTTCTAACCACCCCCTTGTTACTTTCAGCCAGTGAACGTAGCTCCCACTGTATACCATCTCATGGGATGCACCCCAGATTCCTGCACCCCAACAATCAGGTTTACACAACTGTATCTGTTTCACCCTCCTTCAGCATGGAGGAAACTAATTAGTTTCCTAAAAAAAAGTCAGTGAAGACTGACTTTTTCACCTCAGTTCTGATTTCCGTTTCCTCCCGTCTCCTCAGGAGCCCACCTTCGGACATCAGCATCTTGCTTCTGTGTCTCTAACGTGTCTTTTCAGCTGGTGTTTCCGTCAGCTTTAAACATCTATTTTGACCTCCTCATAAAAAAAAAAAAACTTGACCTACATTCCACTCCATTCTCTTTCCCTTCATAGTCAAGCCTCTTGAAAGCTTTACTGATGCCTGTCTTCACTTCCTCAAGTCCCATTTACTCTTCAATCCCCTGTGATTTGGATGGCACTCCCTCTCCACCCCTACACACTATCACCAAAGCTGCTCTGGCAAAGCAATTTGCTGAGACTTTTGCTGTTGAATTCAGTAGTCATGTTTATAGTTCTTTTCTTATTTGACCCTCCTGCAGCATCAGCTATTGCTGAACAGTCCCTCCTTTTTGTAACTCCATACACCCTGGCCTTGCATGAGTCAACTTCCCCCAACTTCTTTCCTATCTTTATTGTGATTTTTAAATATTTGGGTCTTAATTCAAATCCACTGTGAAAAAAATTACAACATTCATGACACAACTGAAATTTGAAGTCTACTTAAAAAAAATAATACAAGCTGCTCAAAACCAAGATAATGACTTTTAATATAAGAGTACAAGATTTTCAGGTGTAGAACAGAAATGGAGGTAAGGGGCCTGAGACAACACCTAGCCCAGCCTCCTTCCAACAGACTCATAGGTTACAAAATGGAAGTACCAGGAAGTTAACTGAACTACCTAACATATGAATAGTATTTACCTCTTATATTTTATGAACACTTACTCTCTATGTGATTATATTAAGGAATTATCATTAACTTATTAAAGTATGATAATGGTATTGTGGTTGCATTAAAAATCCTGCTTATTAGAGTTAAATACTGAAATACGTGTGGACGAAATGATATGATGGCTAATACAAGCTTCCAGATAAAACAGGAGTGAGGCAAATGAATGAATGGGATGGATGAAACAAGACTGACTATGAGCTACTAATTACTGAAGTTGAGAGATACATATCTAGGACTTCATTTTACTCCTCCATCTTCTTTTACATGTATTTGAAATTTTCCATCATAAAAATTCTTTTAATAAAAAACTCTACAGGATGTTTGTTTCTGGCTGTGATAGACTAATCGGTACCTGTGGTAAACAATCATGTCAAATGTTGGACCAGAGGCAGTGACAGACTGTGATCTGGGGTGGCAGGGAAGGAAATGCAGGAAGTCCCACAATCACCTTTGTTTTCTGACCAGGGATACTTTTCCTCACCATGATGTGATGGGGGGGAACCCAAGCAGTGGCTGGCAGTCTCACTGAGCTATGGAAACATAGTTTAAACTTCAAAGTTGTTGAGGTGAATGGAATTTTCTTAGAAAGAAGGAGCTTCACAAGGATACTCTAGAAATCTGCATGATGTTCCCCTTGTAACTTCTACCAAATTCTTAGCTGACCGTGCACAGTGTGAGACCCTCAAGGGCAAACAGAAAACCATCACAGGTCTCCTGCAGCTTGCACAGGGCTGGGATGCACTGGAGCGTTAACCAGTCTGACAGGAGAGGCCTCACAGACCCCCGATACTCAGCTGACAGCCAAGAAAGGCTACACCTTAGGACAAGATATTCTAGATCTAAAACAAAGACTAGATCTTCTCCAACCTTTAAAAACAAGATTAAAAAGTACTGTGTCAATCCACAAATAAATTAACTGCCATCAGAACAAAATTCAATACCAACTACAAGACGAGATTGAGGTATTCAACAATGTACTAAACAGAATACAACATAAAATTTAAAATGATCAAGTAGGTAAAGCCCTCTCTGTACTTTTCATTCACCTTTTCTGTAAACTTAAAACTGTTCCAAAAAATTAAGTCTATAATTTTTAAAAAATGAACAAGGGCTCAGTGACCTTTGGGACACCATCAATATCAAGTGATATAGCACATGTGTAATTGGGTTTATGGGACATAGTGGGAAAGCATATATATTTGGTGAAATAATGCCTGAAATTTTTTTTTTCAAATTTGATGAAAAATATCATCACCCTGGTCTAAAAAGTAAAAGCACCAAGAGAGATAATCACAAAGGAAATCACACCAAAAGTCACTGTTATTACACTGCTGAAAACTAATGATAAGAGAAAATATTTAAAACAGCCCAAGAGAAAGAAACATTACATACAGGGACCTATAAGAATTATTGATTGACTTGTTATCAAAACCAACACAAGAGACACAGAATGACATTTTAAAATTGCTAAAGGGAGAGGGAAAGGGGACCCAGTCAACTGCTACTAGCCTGTAATTGCATATTCAGAAAATATAACCTGTAAAAATGAAGGTGTGGTACTTCCCTGGCGGTCCAGTGGTTATGACTCCATCTTCCTATTCAAGGAGTGTGAGTTTGATCCCTGGTCGAAGAACGATGATCCTCCATGCCATGTGGCACAACCAAAAAACAAAAAAGAAGGTGAAATAAAGGCATTTTCTTACAGGAAACCTGCACTGCAAGATGTATTACAAAAAGCTCAGGATAAAGGAAAATGGCATCAGTCAGTTGGAAACCTGAATTTATACACAGGAATAAAGAGTACATGTAATGGTAATACATAAAATAGAAAAACCTATTTTTGATTCTGAAAAATATAATCTATGAGAAATCAAATGTAGATATTTTAGGCTGTCAGTAGGTCAGTGACCATTGTAGCTTTCCAACTTCACACTTTAAAAAAATTACAGCGTTGCCCTTCCACCAAGTGAGATCACAGTGAGAAGCCTGTGGTCTGTGAGGAAGCAGATTCTCACTAGACACTGAATTGGTCATCACTTTGATCGTGCACTTTTCAGCCTGAAGAACTGTAAGAAATAGATTTCTGTTGTTTATAAGCAAAGGAAAAACTTACAGCATTCATTAGATTGTATATGAAAAAAACTGGTCCTGAGACAATAATGAAAGTGAAGTCGCTCAGTCGTGTCCGACTCTTTGTGACCCCATGGACTGCAGCCTATCAAGTTCCTCCGTCCATGGGATTTTCCAGGCAAAAGCGCTGGAGTGGATTGCCATTTCCTTCTCCAGGGAATCTTCCTGACCCAGGAATCAAACCCGGGTCTCCCACACTGCAGGCAGACGCTTTTACCGTCTGAGCCACCAGGCAAGCACAGGGCATTTAACTAGTGCAATCTCTGTCATAGCATGCTTCTCTTTTGCTGGTTTCTTTGGTTAACTTATTAGAATATTATATTAAAATGATGCATGGGGGTCGGGATTGGGAGTTCATGTACACTCGTGGCTGATTCATGTCAATGTATAGCAAAATGAATACAGTATTGTAAAGCAAAAAAAAAATTAAAAACTACCCTTACCTTTATCATTGGATTATTATAAAGATTAATTAAATGAAACACATGAAGTCCTTTGCAAACTGTCAAGTACCATATAATAGTTGGCTATTCCTAACATCCACATACCTGGTAACTTGGACTAGCAACAGAGGTCACAAACAAGGTCATCACTGTTTTAGCAGCATGGCGAACCAGTCAAGATCTTACCACCCCTGAGAACCTTGCACTAGGTCAGTATCATCCAAAATTTACAGACACTTGTGCTAGGCAACACAAAACTTAAAAGAAAATGTAAAAAGGTATTTACTATAAGAAATGCATAAACAACACTGATTAGGACAAAGGAAGTATTAACTTCCCAAAAGTACTCATCAAAAATTTCATCTAAAAAGAAAGTGGCACTTTAAATTCCACTGGTTTCTGATATCTGATGAAGGATGTTTAATTCAGCAACTTGTTAAATCTCCAGATTTAAAAAATTATCTAAAAGGATATTCACTGTCATCTTTTTATGTCATTTAAAAATCCAAATTGGATTTTTTAGAAATTTCTCACTATTAAAATAATGTCACAACTCTATCTTCTTAAATTTTATTATCATGAAAACTGGGTTCATTCCTTCATTGCTTTACATGCCTCTCAGAACAAATATGCAGTTACATTAAAATATAAAAATAAAATAAAATAAAATGATGCAGAAGTGTAATAGGTTTATGTTAGCATTTATATAATATTTTGATAATAATTTCTCTTTTTATTATCTCCTTTTGATTTACCTACTATATCATTCATTGTTCACTTTTCCTCATATGTACTTTTAAACTGATAATTTAAAAGAGTGATTATAAAAACAGTGTCAAAAAATCTAGAAGGAAAAATCATATGTATCTCGACCTAAGTTCTTTCTGCAACTTGGGTTGCTGGCAAATGCATTTTTTTATTGCTTCAACTATGCTATAATTTTGTATCCCACTTTTTACTTGATACCATACTATAAATAGTTTCCTTATTTTATATATCTATATAATATTCCAAGCTTTAGCTTTTATTTTTTTTATTATTGTCTATATTAAGAACTTTGTTTCAGTTTGGACATTTTGGTTGAAGAGTAAGTAGTTTCAATGGGTAACTCTGCATTCATATGTTTTTGGTTTTATTTATTATTGTATGAATTGTCTGTTTCTGATAGACTGGACTTGCAATATCTCTTTGCAACCAAACAATCATTCACATCACAGAGGTTTACTTTTTCAACTTTCTCCCTTTACTATTGAATAATTCTTGCATCTCATCCTCCTAAAAGAGTAATCTTATCCATTCAACAAAGTCCAGTTAAACCTTAACCTCTTTATTTAACTTTATCTGAATTTCTCTGATCTTCTGTAGCACAGGATATATAGTGATGTTCAGTAAATATGTGTTGACTTGAAATTAAATCCAGGACTAGTCATTTACAACTCAATAAAAATTAGTTTAATAACATTATTTTATTGAAAGTTGTGAAGATCTGAGAAAACCATAATGATTTAATCATTAACTTTATTTTCGTTTTTGTGTATGCAGAAGAGTATTACATACTAAAAAATCTAAGTCCAATTCTAAATGATTTAAAATTTTAAGTGATATGAAAGCACTGTGATATAATTTAATTGACATGATAATTTCATAGTGGTACAAAAAATAATGGTATATTTTATCATCTATAGCATCTTGAATTCAATACATACTTGAGGTCAGATATGGTGGGAAAGAGAGTGTATATTCTGGGTACCTAGGAGGTTAGAAAGGAAGACCCAGGGAAGAGAAGAGGAACACAGAAATGAGGACTTGGAAGATGTCAAAAGCAAATGTCAAAATATCATGTGATGACAGTTCTGTATATTCCAGAGTTAACAATGAATTGCATACTCTCTTGCACGATTCCCTTGTATTTTTTGTGTGCTGGCTCTGTCTTCCCAACTAGATCATACACTTTGCAAATGAAAGATGGTGTATTCTTCTCTCACAGAGCTAGCAAAGCACTTGAGTTGCAAGCCTCTGGTTGGCCTTAGGTGACTGTGCTTTGTTTCTTCTAAGCATACGCACATTAGAAAGATATTTCTGCTTGAGCTCTAACCAGAAAATCAAATTATCCTCTCATATTTCTGGTTTGTGAGTTAATGTGATCAGAATCTTACCAGGAAAAAAAAGGTGCTGTTCTCTATTTAAGGCCACTCGCTAACTAGATGCCCCACTGACTGTGCTCCCATGCTTAGTGATGAATATTTGAATATAACGAAACCAACACAACTTTGGTAATGAAAATATACAAACTGATGCTAAAAAAAAGAAGGGAAATCTTTATATTCACCCCTAAATTCTCTAATGGTATATATAAGGAAAAAAAAAACCAGTCTTCTACTTCCCTATGTAGGAAAAAATCATTTCTTTCTAGTGTGTGTTTCCTTCCTATGTGTCTCCCTTACTAGTCACACAGAACACTTCACTCTGTTCACTAACTTTGCGGAGGATTTTCTCCACGACACCAGCTGGGTGTTCTACCATCTAACTTAGTTCTGACACCATCTACCTGGACTCAGCATCAGATCCCACAGGGCAAGGGCTCAGTCCCACAAGAGTGCCCCTCCCACCACATTTCAGATGCCAATTGCTAGTAGATCCCAGGTTACTCACAAGTTCTGCCTGATTTGGATACAAATCAGAGGGCCCAAAGACGCCCCCTTGACAAGTTTGATTAATTCTCTAGAATTCGAGGAAACACATTCATCAGTTTATTAAAGCATATGATAAAGGATATAGATGAATAAAGGGCTTCCCAGGCGGCTCAATGATAAAGAATATGCCTGCCAAGGCAGAAGATGCAGGAAATGTGCATTTGATCCCTGGGTCATGAAGATTCCCCTGGAAGAAGAAATGGCAACTCATTCCAGTAGTCTGACCTGGGAAATTCCATGAACTGAGGAACCTGGTGGGCTATACAGTCCATGGGGTTGCAGAGTCAGACATGACTGAGCAACTGAGCATGCACATACATAGATGAATAGCCAGATGAAGAGATACACAGGGCCAGGTCTGGGAGGGTCCAGAGTACAGCAGTTTCTGTTCCCATGGAGTTGGGATGCATCACCAACCTCCATTATAGATGTGTTCATCAGTTCATCAGTTTGGATGTGTTCATCCAAACAATCATACTTTGGGGATTTTAGGGAGGCGTCATCACACAGGCATAATGGATCATAACTCTATTTTCAGCACTTCTTTCTTCTTAAGATGAAAGGTGAGGAATGAAGTGAAAGTTGCTCAGTAGTGTTCAACTCTTTGCAACCCCATGGACTATAGAGTCCATGGAATTCTCTAGGCCAGAATACTGGAGTGGGTAGCCTTTCCCTTCTCCAGAGGATCTTCCCAACCCAGGGATCGAACCCAGGTCTCCCACATTGCAGGTAGATTCTTTACCAGCTGAGCCACAAGGTAAGGAGAGTGAGGCTTAAAATAACAGACTTCTAATCACGACTTGGTCCTTCTGATGGAAAGCCCTCATCCAGGGCCACTTAGGAGCCCACTCAGAGTCACATCATTAGAACAAAAGATGCTCCTAGTGTCTCATCACTTAGGAACTTACAAGGGTTTTAGGAACCCCATGCCAGGAACCAAGGGCAGAGATTTATATATATATCTCCCCACACATATATATTCTATTATCTGTATAATATACTGATATAGATATATAGTTATACTTATATATGGATATATATTCTATTATCTTAGTATTTATGATACAGATTTATTTTTAATTTTTTCAAATATTTTTAAAGATATTTTCAAACAACCCATAAATACAGGAAAATAAATAAATAGGAGTAGAGGGAAGAGAAAGAAGTACAGGTGAAGAAAGCAAACAGAAGATGTGATTCCAAGATCTGGAGGTAGTAATCAAGGTTGTTTGGGGATTTACTCACTATTGACAATTGCAACCATACTACATTTCGCTCTGAACACAATGAGGTTTTGGAGGAAAGGTCAGGCTCCAGATCTCTCCTGCTTTGGAAGCAGCTTCATTTTCAATTATAACCTTGTAGGCATATTCTGGGAATAACATTGTTTTCTTTACTCAGTGTACTGAGTACAATGCATGTGACTCAGGAAACAGATGTTATTAAAATCCTTATACTTATCTGTCCTAAAATATCCTTGCATTACTGGAGCTTAATTTTTTTAACATTCTTATAAGTAAGATTTCTCCCAGAAATCAGTTAACAGAAGGACAATAAAGATAAATAAGCTAATGTATTTGCTTTACTGTGGCAACATGTTTTCAGGATGTAACATCTTCCAGAGTATTCTTAAATTACTTTGGAGCTTATTTTTAAGTCAATATTCTCTTCTCTTCATAACATAGTATTTCCATCAATATGTAATCTTTTTAATACAATATTTGCTTTGGAGATTTATCAAAAGCCTGGAGGCAAATAGGGGGTTAGGAAAGAGACCTCAGAGTATTCAGACCAGAAGGCGAAAGATGCACAGTGAAATGAAGGGAAGAAATGAAGCTTGCTCTCTGTGAACCTCAATTTAAAATGTCCAGAAACTTGACTCATCATCACTACTACTCCAGTAGAAGGATGGAAAGAAGAGAAAATTGGGGGGAAATATTTAAAAGACTAAATTGCCAAGATTTAAAAACTGTAGGGCTTCCCAGGTGGCTCAGCGGTAAAGAATCTGCCTGCCATGTAAGAAACTCAGGAGACTCAGGTTCACTCCCTGGGTCGGGAAGGTCACCTGAAGGAAGAAACGGCAACCCACTTCAATATTTTTGCCAGGGAAATTCCATGGGCAGAGGAGCCTGGAGGGCTACAGTCCAGAGGGTATCAAAGAGTCGAACAGGACTGAAGTGCTTGAGCACACATGCAGAAAAAAAAAAGCAAGAAAGTATGGCACAGTGGAGAGAACACAGCCTATGGAGTCACACCTGATCTTTTTTTCTTTTTTTTTCCTTTTAAACAAGCTACTATTTTAATACTTTATTTTTTAATTAATTTATTTTTTTAATTGGATGAGAATTACTTTAAAATATTGTAATGGTTTGTGCCATACATGGGTGTACATGTGTTCCCCATCCTGAACTATGGTAATATGTATGTTTCAATGCTATTCTCTCAAGTCATCCCACCCTCGCCTTCTCCCACAGAGTCCAAAAGTCTGTTCTTTACATCAGTGTCTCTTTTGCTGTCTCGCATATAGGGTCATTGTTACCATCTTTCTAAATTCCATATATTTGCATTATATACTGTATTGGTATTTTTCTTTCTGACTTACTTCACTCTGTATAATAGGCTCCAGTTTCATCCACCTCATTAGAACTGATTCAAATGCATTCTATTTAATAGCTGAGTCATATTCCATTGTGTATATGTACCACAGCTGTCTTATCAATTCATCTGCCAATGGACATCTAGGTTCCTTCCATGTCCTGGCTATTGTAAACAGTGCTGCAATGAACACTAGGGTACATGTGTCTCTTTCAATTCTGGTTTCCTCAGTGTGTATGCCCAGCAGTGGGATTGCTGGGTCGTATCTAGTTCTATTTCCAGTTTTTTAAGGAGTCTCCACACTATTCTCCATAGTGGCTGTACTAGTTTGCATTCCCACCAACAGTGTAAGTGGGTTCCCTTTTCTCCACACTCTCTCCACCATTTATTGTTTGTAGACTTTTTAACAGCAGCCATCCTGACCGACGTGAGATGATATCTCATTGTGGCTTTTATTTGCATTTCTCTGATAATGAGTGGTGTTGAGCATCTTTTCATGTGTTTGTTAGCAATCTGTCTGTCTTCTTTGGAGAAATGTCTGTTTAGTTCTTTGGCCCATTTTTTGATTGGGTCATTTATTTTTCTGGTATTGAGCTGCATGAGCTGCTTGTATATTTTGGAGATTAATTCTTTGTCAGTTGTTTCATTTGCTATTATTTTCTCCCATTCTGAAGGCTGTCTTTTCATCTTGCTGATAGTTTCCTTCGTTGTGCAAAAGCTTTTAAGTTTAATTAAGCCCCATTTGTTTATTTTTGCTTTTATTTCCATTACTCTGGGAGGTGTGTCATAGAGGATCCTGCTGTGATTTATGTCAGAGAGTGTTTTGCCTATGTTTTCCTCTAGGATTTTTATAGTTTCCAGTCTTACATTTATATCTTTAATCCATTTTGAGTTTATTTTTGTGTATGGTGTTAGAAAGTGTTCTAGTTTCATTCTCTTTACAAGGAGTTGACCAGTTTTCCCAGTACCACTTGTTAAAGAGATTGTCTTTTCTCGTTGTATATTCTTGCCTCCTTTGTGAAAGACAAGGTGTCCATAGGTGCGTGGATTTATCTCTGGGCTTTCTATTTTGTTCCATTGATCTATATTTCTATTTTTGCACCAATATCATACTGTCTTGATGACTGTAGCTTTGTAGTATAGTCTGAAGTCAGGCAAGTTGATTCCTCCAGTTCCATTCTTCTTTCTTAAGATTGCTTTGGCCATTCAAGGTTTTTTGTATTTCCATACAAATTGTGAAATTATTTGTTCTAGTTCTCTGAAAAATACCATTAGTAGCTTGATAGGGATTGCATTGAATTTTATAGATTGCTTTAAGTAGTATACTCATTTTCACTATATCAATTCTTCCAATCCATGAACATGGTATATTTCTCCATCTATTTGTGTCCTCTTTGATTTTTTTCATCAGTGTTTTATAGTTTTCTAAATATAGGTCTTTTGTTTCTTTTAGGTATAGGTCTTTTTTACTATAAATGAATGTTGAATTTTGTCAAAGGCTTTCTCTGCATCTACTGAGATAATCATATGGTTTTTATCTTTCAATATTCATGTGCACACTTGATCTTGAAGCCCAGCTGTGTAACTAACCAACTAATGACCCTGGGTAACTTACTTAACCTTTTGCAGACTCTATTTTCTCAACTGTCAAATGTCAATTTATAATACCTATGTTATTTGGCTGCTGGGAATATTAAAGAGGTTTTTTTTTCCTTTGGTGGTTGCTGGTTTGGGTTTTTTTCTGGCTGTGCCACATGCAGGGATCTTAGTTCCTTGGCCAGGAATCAATTCCATGCCAACTGCAGTGGAAACCCAGAGTCTTAACCACTGGACCTCCAGGGAAGACCTTAAGGAGTTCTTACTAGACTCTACTAATGGTCCCTTTTTTGAAACTTCAGTCTCCTCATCTCTTCCCTCTCCTTTCCTCAGACATTTTTTAGTCTTATGCTTCTCTTTGCTTTACTGTCCATTATTTCATCTTGGATAACAGGATACCAAACTCTGATCAGCACTTTTCAAATAATTTTCATGGAGCACAAATTCCATAAAGGTTAGTAGAATAGGATTACTTAAGAAAAAGTGCTCCTTGTGGTCAAATAAATCTAGGTAATACTGGGTTAGAAAAAAAAATTAAATAAGATTCTTTTAGAAGAGTATTTATCAGTCTTTAATGCACTCATGTGTATCAGAAGTCTCTAAGAGAGATGAATACTGTGTGGTTTTCACAAATTTGACATTATGACCCTTCTTCCTAAAGAATCATATGAGGCTAGTATTTCCCCCAAACATTTTTTGGCAGTGAGACACAATTCAAAGTCTCTTAATTGTTACCACATCATTTATTTTTTTCTTTTTTGGCCCAATCTCTCTTTTTTTTTAAATCCTAGCCTGGAGGTTCTCTCTCCAATTGGCCCCTTGCAATCGTCAACTGGGACATATTTGGCTGAGTTAAAAGATGTCCATTTAGTAAGAGAAGTCTTGTCAATAATTATTAACAAGGCTGGGACGAAGAAGATTCAACTAAATAGCAAAGGTTTTAAAAGATCAAATCTTGTTGATTCATAGTCTTGGGAAGCAGAAGAAAAACACAAGAATAAATGTGCCGCTCTTGTGAAGGATGTTGATAATAAGGAAGATATGCATATGAGGAATGGAAAGGGTATATGAGAAACTCATGCATTCCACTTAGTTTTGCTGTGAACCTAAAACTGCTCTAAAAAATAAAATCTATTTAAAAAAATAAAACCGAAAGAAACATAAAAACAAACATAAAGAGCATTCTGACATTGGGGAAAAGGACCACTGATGCTAGTAAATATCAGATAAATAAAATTTTTTCTTTATGGATCATTTTAAAATCATTTTAAGATTTCTATAAAAACCAAGATTTTATATAATTTCCTTATACCACTTAGACTATTTTGTATCATTTGTCTACATCATGACAATTCAGTTATCCATCTGTGAACCTAAAACTGCTCTAAAAAATAAAATCTATTTAAAAAAATAAAACCGAAAGAAACATAAAAACAAACATAAAGAGCATTCTGACATTGGGGAAAAGGACCACTGATGCTAGTAAATATCAGATAAATAAAATTTTTTCTTTATGGATTATTTTAAAATCATTTTAAGATTTCTATAAAAACCAAGATTTTATATAATTTCCTTATACCACTTATACTATTTTGTATCATTTGTCTACATCATGACAATTCAGTTATCCAAGCCACAGGATAATAAATTACTACCAGGTCATCAGTTAGACTTTTTCAATCTTGTGGTCCAAAGCCTAGGCAATTTAAGAGATTAACCAGCAGGATTTCTCCAAGTCTTTGAAATATGATCCTGAGATGACATGAGGGGAAATTTTTCAACATTTTATATTCCAAGGTTTAAAATATGATTCTGAGATGACATGAAGGGAAATTTTTTTAATATTTTAAGGCTGACTTTAGCTATCTTGATATGATTTTATGATGAGTGTTTTATACACATAAGCATGTATAACATGTTACAGCTAATTCATTTTACCAACATTTAAATGAGAGAATGGAAGAACTGTTCAACAACTTCCCACCCCTCTTAAATAGAGTTTAACTAATACCCAAACTCCTGACATTCTTTACCTTCTCTCTCAATGTTCCTATAAGCACATTCCATTTTGTCTATCTGCAGATTTCTGGGCAAAAGCTTTGACTCTACCATTTTAACAGGTGTCTTGGCTTGAGATGAAGCATTGCAAACACCTCTCTATGCATCTGCCTGAGAAGGGGGAAGTTCAGAAAGCCCCTCTTTTCTCTTGGTTCCTCTCCCTTTTTTCTTGTACCTCAGGGAGAAGGAATGTGGGTTGGATTTGATTAGTTGTCCAGGCATTGTTTCAACCAGGTTTTCTGATGGGTATAGTCATGGGATTTAAAAAGGAATGAGAGTATGGCTGTCTTTCAACTCCTTCCTCCTCTTGGCTGGGGGCAAGAGGGCAGAAATCTAGTTTTGAGATGAAGCATTGCAAACACCTCTCTATGCATCTGCCTGAGAAGGGGGAAGTTCAGAAAGCCCCTCTTTTCTCTTGGTTCCTCTCCCTTTTTTCTTGTACCTCAGGGAGAAGGAATGTGGGTTGGATTTGATTAGTTGTCCAGGCATTGTTTCAACCAGGTTTTCTGATGGGTATAGTCATGGGATTTAAAAAGGAATGAGAGTATGGCTCTCTTTCAACTCCTTCCTCCTCTTGGCTGGGGGCAAGAGGGCAGAAATCTAGTTATCTCCCCCTGTCTCACCCTTCTATTTGGCTGGGCCAGACTAGGCCTCAGCTGTTGCCTTGGCCAGCTCCATACCGAGGCAAAGAATGTGTGCCATTTGTCTCTGTGCTGTCATTTGACCAGGTGCTGGCAGGTGTCCTTCACCCAAACATTGGAAGAATATTCAAAAGTACTGAGGGACAGTAATGACACACATTAACTCCTCTGCTAACATTAGAGCCTCAGTTATTTGGAGACTAAGACAAGATTTGAACTCAGCCAGTTTGGTTCTCAAGCCCATATTCTTACAAACTAGAGAATTCTGTCAAGTGATCTCACCTAGGATTATCTGCTTGGGCAGACACAAACAAGGCTGAGGAGAGGGACAATTTTATTTGTAACACTATTTTTTGATTAAAAATATTTGGAGCCAGCTTAGACTGGTTCCAAATAGGAAAAGGAGTGCGTCAAGGCTGTATATTGTTTCCCTGCTTATTTAACTTCTGTGCAGAGTACATCATGAGAAACGCTGGACTGGAAGAAACACAAACTGGAATCAAGATTGCCGGGAGAAATATCAATAACCTCAGATAGGCAGATGACACCACCCTTATGGCAGAAAGTGAAGAGGAGCTAAAAAGCCTCTTGATGAAAGTGAAAGAGGAGAGTGAAAAAGTTGGCTTAAAGCTCAACATTCAGAAAACGAAGATCATGGCATCCGGTCTCGTCACTTCATGGGAAATAGATGGGGAAACAGTAGAAACAGTGTCAGACTTTATTTTAGGGGGCTCCAAAATCACTGCAGATGGTGACTGCAGCCATGAAATTAAAA
>SJXQ01001848.1:29482-98066 GCA_006408695.1 Aepyceros melampus | reverse complement strand
ATAATTATAATGCAGCATTGTACATGTAGACCATATTATTTATACAGTTTCACTAAAGATATTGTATATATGCATGTATTATTGAAATTTAGTGATAAGAGTAGAGCTTCTAATGACACTACACAGTTTTAGATGTGGAATTAATTTATCTACTAGGAAATTTGGGAATGCCAAATTTACATTATATCTCACATTAAGAATAAGAAGTAGATGGTTATGTGAAGAGGGTAAACAATGTAGGTGGAGTATAGAGATGAGAAAGTTGTAGGAGTTTTCATTTGTGTGAATCCTGCATCAGAGACAATTAAAGCTGAAGGAAAACACCCTGGTCAAAACTCAAAGCTTCCTTTTTTTTTTTTTTTAATTAATTTTTTATTTTTTTAGTTTGTTTTGCTTTACAATATTGTATTCGTTTTGCTGTACATTAACATGAATCAGCCACGAGTGTACATGAACTCCCAGTCCCGACCGCCCCACCTCCCGCCCCACACCATCTCTCTGGATTATCCCTGTGCATCAGTCCCAAGCATCCTGCATCCTGCATTGAACCTAGACCGGCGATTCGTTTCACTTATGATATCATACATGTTACGCTGGAGCCGATTATACAGAGTGAAGTAAGCCAGAAAGAAAAACACCAATACAGTATACTTACACATATATATGGAATTTAGAAAGATGGTAATGATAAACCTGTACGCGAAACAGCAAAAGAGACACAGATGTATAGAACAGCCTTTTGGATTCTGTGGGAGAGGGAGAGGGTGGGATGATTTGGGAGAGTGGCAGTGTAACATGTATGATATCATAAGTGAAAAGCTTCCTTTTTATTCACAAGGAATCAAATTTGAAATTAAACTTATGTCTTCATTTTTACTACCTATCTTCAGAATCAATATCTAGCACACAAGATTAGAACATGTATGCCCTGTGTGAAAACTTAAAGTTAGCTCCCTCCCTCCGCAAAAACAAAACAAAACAAAAGAGTAGCTTATGTTGCTCATATTCACAAGTCTTTTTAGGCTTTGCTGAACTAATCACTCTGAAACTTATTTTAAAATAAGTGTCTCTGTTTGCAAAAAAAATTATACTTAAAAAAAATTATTGGAGTTTAGTTGTTTTACAGTGTATGCTTGTTTCAGGGGTACAACAAAGGGAATCAGTTGTACATATCCATTATTCATTTTTAATTTATTTTCCCATATTGGTCTTTACAAAGTATTTAATAGAGTTCTCTATGCTGTACAGTAAGTTCTTATTTGTGATCTATTTTATACATATAAATGTATAGTGTGTTATGTCAATCGCTCAATCATATCCAACTCTTTGAAGCATCATGGACTGTAGCTCACCAGGATCCTCTGACCAGGGAATTCTCCAGACAAGAATACTGGAGTGCAAAGACATTCCCTACTACCAGGGAATCTTTCTGACCCAGGGATCAAATCCAGGTCTCCTGAATTGCAGACAGATTCTTCACCATTGAAAACCACCAAGGAGAATCAATGTATGTCAATCGCAATTTCCTAATTTATCTTAGTGGCCCTTTTCCCTCTGGTAAGTTTGTTTTTTTCCCCTTACATCTGTGACTCTACTTCTGTTTTCTAAATAAGTTCATTTGTACCTATTTTTTTTTTAGATTCCATTTATATGATATTTGTATTTGTTGCACCTGATTTACTTCACCCAGTATGACAATCCCTAGGCCCATCAATGTTGCTGCAAATGAAATTATTTTGTTCTTTTTATAACTAACATCTTCATTATTGATATTTCTCCCAGACCATTTCTGTCCTTTATCGAGAAATAGATGGGGAAACAGTAGAAACAGTGTCAGACTTTGTTTTTTGGGCTCCAAAATCACTGCAGATGGTGACTGCAGCCATGATATTAAAAGGCGCTTACTCCTTGGAAGAAAAGTTATGACCAACCTAGATAGTATATTCAAAAGCAGAGACATTATTTTGCCGACTAAGGTCCGTCTAGTCAAGGCTGTGGTTTTTCCCGTGGTCATGTATGGTTGTGAGAGTTGGACTGTGAAGAAGGCTGAGCCCTGAAGAATTGATGCTTTTGAACTGTGGTGTTGGAGAAGACTCTTGAGAGTCCCTTGGACTGCAAGGAGATCCAACCAGTCCATTCTGAGGGAGATCAACCCTGGGATTTCTTTGGAAGGAATGATACTAAAGCTGAAGCTCCAGTACTTTGGCCACCTTATGTGAAGAGTTGACTCATTGGAAAAGACCCTGATGCTGGGAGGGATTGGGGGCAGGAGGAGAAGGGGACGACCGAGGATGAGATGGCTGGATGGCATCATGGACTCAATGGACGTGAGTCTGAGTGAACTCCGGGAGTTGGTGATGGACAGGGAGGCCTGGTGTGCTGCGATTCATGGGGTCGCAAAGAGTCGGACACGACTGCGCAACTGAACTGAACTGAACTAACTAACATCCCATTGTATATATGTACCACATTTTCTTTACCTATTCCTCTGTTGATGGACATTTAGGTTGTTTCCATTTCCAAACTATTATAAACATCTCCATATCTCTGATATGGGGAAAGAATAAATTAAAATGAGAATAATGGATATATACAACTGATTCCCTTTGCTGTACCCCTGAAACAAAGATACATTGCAAAACAACTAAATGCTAATAATATTGTTAAAGTATAATATTTTTTTTTTTTGCAAACAGAGGTAGTTATTTTAAAATAAGTTTCAGAGTGATTAGTTCAGCAAACTACTATAAACTATCCTGCAATGAACACTGGATTACATGTATCTTTGCAAATTTGGGTTTTCATTGAGTATATGCCCAGAATTGGGATTTCTGTGTCATATGGCATTTCTACTTTTAAGGAACATCAGTACTGTCCCCAGTAGTGGTTGCACCAATTTATTTTCCCACTGGTAGTGTAGAAGGGTTCTCTTTTCTCCCACAGCCTCTTCAACATTTATTGTTTCTGAATTTTCTGATGATGGCCATTGTGACGAATGAGAGGTGATATGTAGTTTTGATTTGCATTTCTCAAACAATTAGTGATATTGCACACGTTTTCATGTGTTTGTTGACTATCTGCATATCTTTGGAGAAATGTTTATTTAGATCTTCCTCAGATGTTCAAGCTGGTTTTAGAAAAGGCAGAGGAACCAGAGATCATTGCCAACATCTGCTGAATCATGGAAAAAGCAAGAGAATTCCAGAAAAACATCTATTTCTGCTTTATTGACTATGCCAAAGCCTTTGACTGTGTGGATCACAGTAAACTGTGGAAAATTCTGAGACAGATGGGGATACCAGACGACCTGATCTGCCTCTTGAGAAATCTGTATGCAGGCCAGGAAGCAACAGTTAGAACTGGACATGGAACAACAGACTGGTTCCAAATAGGAAAATGAGTACGTCAAGGCTGTATATTGTCACCTTGCTTATTTAACTTATATGCAGAATACATCATGGGAAATGTTGGACTGGAAGAAACAGAAGCTGGAGTCAAGATTGTCGGGAGAAATATCAATAACCTCAGATATGCAGATGACACCACCCTTATGGCAGAAAGTGAAGAGGAACTAAAAAGCCTCTTGATGAAAGTGAAAGAGGAGAGTGAAAAAGTTGGCTTAAAGCTCAACATTCAGAAAATGANGGAAATGTTGGACTGGAAGAAACAGAAGCTGGAGTCAAGATTGTCGGGAGAAATATCAATAACCTCAGATATGCAGATGACACCACCCTTATGGCAGAAAGTGAAGAGGAACTAAAAAGCCTCTTGATGAAAGTGAAAGAGGAGAGTGAAAAAGTTGGCTTAAAGCTCAACATTCAGAAAATGAAGATCATGGCATCTGGTCCCATCCCTTCATGGGAAATAGACGGGGAAACAGTGGAAACAGTGTCAGACTTTATTTTCCTGGGCTCCAAAATCACTGCAGATGGTGATTGCAGCCATGAAATTAAAAGACGCTTACTCCTTTGAAGAAAAGTTATGATCAACCTAGATAGCATATTCAAAAGCAGAGATATTACATTGCCGACTAAGGTCCGTCTAGTCAAGGCTATGGTTTTTCCAATGGTCATGTATGGATGGGAGAGTTGGACTGTAAAGAAGGCTGAGCACCGAAGAATTGATGCTTTTGAACTGTGGTGTTGGAGAAGACTCTTGAGAGTCCCTTGGACTGCAAGGAGATCCAATCAGTCCATTCTGAAGGAGATCGGCCCTGGGATTTCTTTGGAAGGAATGATGCTGAAGCTGAAACTCCAGTACTTTGGCCACCTCATGCGAAGAGCTGACTCATTGGAAAAGACTCTGATGCTGGGAGGGATTGGGGGCAGGAGGAGAAGGGGACGACCAAGGATGAGATGGCTGGATGGCGTCACTGACTGCATGGGTGTAGGTGTGGGTGAATTCTGGGAGTTAGTGATGGACAGGGAGGCCTGGTGTGCTGTGATTCATGGGGTTGCAAAGAGTTGCACACGACTGGGCGACTGAACTGAACTGATCCTTTTTTTGACTGGGTTGTTTGTTCATTTTATATTGAGCTGCATATGCTATTTCTATATATTAGAGATGAATCTGTTGTCAGTTGCTTCATTTGCAAATATTTTCTCCCATTCTGAGGATTGCTTTATATTCTATTTATCATTGTCTTTGCTGTGCAAAAGCTTTTATGTTTAATTAGGTCTCTTTTTATTTTTTTTTATTACTTTATGAGGTGGATCATAAAAAGTTCATACTGCAATTTAAGGAGTCTGCCTATGTTTTCCTCTAAGAGTTTTGTAGTATCTGGTCTTACATTCAGGTCTTTAATCCATTTTGAGTTTATATTTGTGTGTACTATTAGAGTATGTTCTAGTTTCATTCTTTTGCATGTAGCTGTTTGTTTTTCCCAGAACCACTTATTGAAAAGACTATCTTGTTTTCATTACATAGTCTTGTCTCCTCGGTTTTAGATTAAGTGACTATGGGAATATATATATTTAACTCTGGGCTTTCTATGTGTTCCATTGATCTATATTTCTATGTTGTGTCATTACCATACTATTTTGATTACTGTTGGTTTGTAGGATAGTCAGAAGTCAAGAAGCCCGATTTTTCCAGCTTTTTCTTTCTTAAGGTTGGTTTGACTATTTGGGGTCTTTGGTTTCCATACAATTTGTAAAATGTTTCATTCTAATTCTGTGAAAAATGTCATTGGTAATTTGATGGGAATTGCATTGAATCTTTATGTTGCTTGGGTAGTATAGTCATTTTCACAAAATTGATTTTTCCAATCCAAGAACATGATATATCTCTCCAACTACTTGTATCATCTTTAATTTCTTTGGTCAGTATCATGATTTCTGTGAACAGATCTTTTGCTTCCTTGAAGTGAAGTGAGGTGAAATCACTCAGTCGTGTCCAACTCTTCGTGACCCCATGGACTGTAGCCTGCCAGGCTCCTCCCTCCATGGGATTTTCCAACCAAGAATCCTGGAGTGGGGTGCCATTTCCTTCTCCAGGGGATCTTCCTAACCCAGTTCTGCCACATTATAGGGAAATCCTTTTACCATCTGAGCCATCAGAGAAGTTTGCTTCCTTAGATAGGTTTATTCTTAGGTATTTTATTCTTCTTGTGTAATGATAAATGATATTGTTTCCTTAATTTATCTTTCTGATTTTTTTGTTGTTGTTGTTGTTGTTAGGGCATAGGAATAAGAGAGATTTATGTGTATTAATGTTGTAACCTGCAGTTTTTACCAAATTAATTGTTGAGCTCTAGTGGTTTTCTGGTGGCATCTTTAGGATTTTCTATATATAGTATCATGTCATCTGTAAACAGTAACTGTTTTACATCTTATTTTCATATTTGGATTATTTTTATTTCTTTTTCTTCTCTGATCACCATGGCCAGGACTTCAAAGACTATGCTGGATAATAATGGTGAGAGTGGACATCTGTGCCTTGTTCCTGACCTTAGAGAAAATGTCCTTAGTTTTCACCACTGAGAAACATGTTTTCTATGAGTTTGTTGTATTATATAGCCTTTATTATACTGAGGTAGGTTCCCTCTATGGAAAACTTTTTTTTTTTTTAAGCATAAATGGATGTTGAATTTTGTTGAAAGCTTTTCATGATTCTACTGAGATGATCATATGGATTTTATTATTAAACTTGCTAATATGTGTATCACATTGATTGATTTGCAGTTATTTATATTCTTGTACCTTTGGGATAAATCCTACTTAATCATGGTGCATGATCCTTTTAATGCTTTGTTGGATTCTGTTTGCTAATATTTTGTTGAGAATTTTTGTGTATATATTCATTAGTGATATGGCCCTGCAATTTTCTTTCTTTCTTTTTTTTTTTATGATAGCTTTGCTTGGTTTTGGTATCAGGGTGATGGTGGCCTTGTGGAATGAGCTTGGATGTGTTTTCCCTCTGAAGATTTTTGGAAAAGTTTGAGAAGAATAAATGTTAGCTCTTCTCTAAATGTTTAATAGAACTCACCTGTAAAACCATCTGGTCCTGGACTTCTATTTGTTGCGAATTTTTAAATCACAGTTTCATATTCATTATTTCATTATTGGTCTGTTCATATTTTCTCTTTATTCCTGGGACAGTCTTGGAAGATTATAAGATTATATCTTTCTAAGAATTTGCCCATTTCTTCCAAGTTATCTATTTTTTAGCATATAATTTTTGTATTAATTGTATTCTCTTATGATCCTATGTGTTACTGTGGTGTCTGTTGTAACTTCTCCTTTTTCATTTCTCATTTTATTGATTTGAGCCCTCTCCCTTTTGCTTCATGAATATGGCTAGACGTTTATCAATTTTGTTTATATTTTCAAAGAACCAGGTTTTAGATCTGTGTTATTTTTTTTCTAATTTATTTTCTTTGTCCTGATTGTTATGATTTCTTTCCTTTTACTAAATCTGGTCTTTGTTCTTCTTTCTCCGATTGCTTTATGTATAAAGTTGGTTGTTTATTTGAGCTATTATTTGACATTAGATTTTACTGCTGTAAATTTCCCTCTTAGAACTACGTTTGTGCATCCCAAAGGTTTGGGTCATTGAGTTTTTCTGTCATTTGTTTCAGGTACTTTTTAATTTCCTCTGGTTTATTCAGTGATCTTTTGGTTACTTAGTAACATAGTGTTTAGCCTCCATGTGTTTGAGTTTTTTATAGTTTTTTTTTTTTCTTGCTGATTTCTAATCTCGTAGTGTTGTGTTAAAAAATGTTTGAAATATGTCAATTAAAAAATTACTTAGGCTTACTTTATGACTTCACTTCAGTTCAGTTCAGTCATTCAGTCGTGTCTGACTCTTCATGACCCCATGAATCACAGCACGCCAGGCCTCCCTGTTCATCACCAACTCCCGGAGTTCACTCAGACTCACATCCATAGAGTCAGTGATGCCATCCAGACATCGCATCCTCGGTCGTCCCCTTCTCCTCCTGCCCCCAATCCCTCCCAGCATCAGAGTCTTTTCCAATGAGTCGACTCTTCACATGAGGTGGCCAAAGTACTGGAGCTTCAGCTTTAGCATCATTCCCTCCAAAGACATCCCAGGGCTGATCTCCATCAGAATGAACTGATTGGATCTCCTTGAGTCTAAGGGATTCTCAAGAGTCTTCTCCAACACCACAGTTCAAAAGCATCAATTTTTTGGCACTCAACTTTCTTCACAGTTCAACTCTCACATCCATACATGACCACAGGAAAAACCATAGCCTTGACTAGATGGACCTTAGTCGGCAAAGTAATGTCTCTGCTTTTGAATATGCTATCTAGGTTGGTCATAATTTTTCTTCCAAGGAGTTAGTGTCATTTAATTTCATGGCTGCAGTTGTGATCAATTCTGGAGCATATTCCATATCCACTTGAGTAGAAATGTCTATTCTACTGCTTTAAATGACATGCTCTATAAATATCAATTAAGCCCATCTGATAATCGTGTGTCTTTTAAGGCCTGCCTTTCCTTACTAAATCTGTCAAGGTGATCTGACTATTGACAAAAAGTGGACTTTTAAAGCCCCCTGCTATTATTTTGTTACTGTCTATTTCTCCTTTTATGGTTGTTAGTGTTTTCCTTATGTATTGAGGCACTCCTATGTTGGGTGTATAAATATTCATAATTGTTATATATTCTTTGTGGATTGATCCCTTGCTTATTATGTAATACCCTTCCTTATTTCTTGCAACAGTCTTTAATCTAAAGTCTATTTTGTCTGAGTATTGCTACTCCAGCTTTCTTTTGATTTGCATTTTTATGAAACATTATTTCCCATCCCCTCACTTTCAGTCTGTATGTGTTCTAATGTCTGAAATGGGTCTCTTGTAGACAGCATATATACAAGTCTTGCTTTTGTATCCATTCAGTCTGTGTATGTCTTTTGGGCAGAACATTTCCTCTAATTACATTTAAGGGAATTATCAATATATATGTTCCTCTTGTAATTTTTTTCATTGTTCTGAGTTTGTTTTGATAGATCTTTCTCCTTCCTTTCCTCTTTTGCTCTTCTCTCTTGTGTTAATTCTTCTATTTCAGTCTCTGACTCTATCCTCATTCCTTTTCTTTATCCTGTTTTGCATGAGAGATATACACAATTATTTCTTTCAGTTCACTTATCATTCTTCTATTATTCTGCTACTGATTCCTTCTAGTGCATTTTGCATATTTGTTGCTCATCTCTGTTTGTTTGTTCTTTAGTCCTTCTAGGTTTTGTTAAACTTTTCTTTTATCTTCCCAATCTATGCCTCCATTCCTTTTCTGAGATCTTGGATCATCTTTACTATCACTACTCTGAATTATTTGGGGATTAGAGTGCATATCTCCTCTTCAACTAGTTGTTCTTATATGTTTTTAACTTTCTCCTTATTTGCAACATACTTCCCTGTCATCTCATTATATAAAATTTACTATGTTTTTGTTTCCTTTCTGCAAACTGCTGGATTGTAATTTCTCGTGTTTCTCATGTCTGTCCCCTAGTGGATGAGACTGGTATAGAAATTCGTGTCAGCATCCCCTTGATATAGGATGGAGAACAACACCTACCTTAGATGTAGTGTGGGGTCTTCCCTTTGCTTTGTGACTGGCACTGCCCTGTCAGGTATGGATCTGTTACCCAGTTGTTGAGTTAGAGGCCTATAGATCTGTTTCTAGGTTGTTATTCTGATCTGTGGTACAAAGAAGTTGGAATTGGAGCACTACCACTGGGAGAGAAGCCACTGAGTATTTCTCCTCAGAAGCTGTTCACCTGTGAAGTGATCTTTTGTGTTCCCTTTCACCTGTTGTATGATCTCACGAAGTATACTGTTATTGGCATTGTTCTTGTTCCCTCTGTAACTGTGCATATGTCGACAATTGGCCCTGGTGACTCTCAGGCCACTCACTGGCACAGGTCCACTGAGAGCAGGTCCCAGGTTCCACTGATATCAGGCTCCGGGTTCCACTAAGGTCAGGTCCAAGGACTGCAGTAGTTATGCATCTGAACCTACCATGGGAGCTATACAGGCAGCTCAGATTCTGTTCTGGTCCACCTCCTGGATGTACATGCACAAAAGACTGCAGATGCTAATGTGAGACTCTTCTGAGCTGTGAGTGCAGTTGCTGTCCTTTCAGATGTTTCACTGGTGCTGAATTTAGGAAGCCTCAGCAGAGATGTAATTCTGCAGTTTATGCAGACACAAGGAGAGATTTAATCTCTCCTTACTCACTCAAACAGCTTCTGAGGCTCACCTGTGGTTTCAGCCCCTCCTCTGAGCAGATTTCTTAGTGAACAGAGCTACCTGCACCTCCCAGGACAGCAGAGTTGATGCCATCACTTACTTCCAAATTTCCTAGTGAGAGGAGTTTTCCAAATGCTGCTCAGATAGAAGAATGAATTCTGCCTCTCACTGATGAGTTTCTTAGTCACAGAAGTTATCAGAGCCCTCCTGGGACAGTGGGGCTCATCCCAGTACCAACTGTTGGATTTCATAGTAGTGGAAGCTCTTTGTTCCCTCTCAAGATATCGTGGGTAGGTCCTGGGGTCTGCTGGTAGAATTCCTAGCAGGAAGCTATCTCTGCCCTTCCAAGTCAGCAAAGGAGGGTCTTGGCATATGCCTGCAACTCTGGAAGAAGCAATCTTTGCGGTTTCTGGGACTCTTTCCTGCTCCTGGAGCTCCTGTAGGCCAGTGGTCCTCATCTTTTTTGTATCAGGGACTGGCTTCATAGAAGAAAGTTTTTCCACAGACCAGAGTGAAGGGACTTGTTTTTGGAATGATTCAAGCATATGACACTTATTGTACAATTTGTGCTGTGTTGTGCTAAGATGCTTCAGTTGTGTCCAACTCTTTCTAACCCTATGGACTGTAGCCCACCAGATTCCTAATTCCATGGGATTCTCCAGACAAGAATACAGCCAGAATCTTGGAGTGAGCTGTCATACCCTCCTCCAGAAGATCCTCGCAACCCAGGGATTGAACCCCAGTGTCTTCAGTCAGTCAGTTCAGTTGCTCAGTCATGTTTGACTCTTTCTGATCCCATGGACTGCATCAAGCCAGGCTTCCCTGTCATTGCCAACTTCTGGAGCTTGTTCAAACTCATGTCCATCAACTCAGTGATGCCATCCAACCATCTCATCCTCCATCATTCCTTTCTCCCCTTGCCTTCAATCTTTCCCAGCATCAGGGATTTCCCAATGAGTCAATTCTTTGCATCAGGTGGCCAAAGTATTAGAATTTTAGCTTTAGCATCAGTCCTTCCAATGAATATTAAGGACTGATTTCCTTTAGGATTGACTAGTTTCTCTTATGTCTCCTGAATTGTCAGATGAGTTCTTTAACACTAGTGTCACCTGAGAAGTCCCATTTTGCTCTTTATTTCATTATTACTACATTGTGATATATACAATGAAATCATTATACAACTCACCATAATGCATAATCAGTGAGAGCCCTGAGCTTGTTTTTCCTGCAACTAGATGTTCCCATTTGGGGATGATGAGAGACAAAGATATGCAAAATATGTTTCTTACATCCAGTCTACTCTATGATCTCATTTTGGTTGCTGTCACTGTAGAAAATCCCGTGTCACAAAGAGGATATTGGAAATGGAAACAAGCTTTTCAGGGCTTTTGTGGCAGTCTCAGGATATTTCACCCTGATTTTAATTTATAATGTATGAAGAGTTTAAAGTTGTCTCAGTCATACTTTTAAGGCCACCATCATTTGTAATCTCCAGAAAATGATCCTTTTCCAGCACAGAAAATTTTATTTACCTGGCTTGTTCACAAATAGGTCACAGATCCATTCTTTCGCACTTTGAGGTCTTTTGTGATTAGGAAGTGGTGCACAAACTCTTTTGAGAGCTGAGACTCTCACAAGCTGGGAGAAAGAAGGCACTAACTCTGTCTGTTTTAAAATTTCTGTTATTACTTGAACCATGTTAAAAATCTCAATGATCACTCATCATTCCCATAATTCTAGTTTAACTTTGAGTGAAGCCACTTTATCTGCTGACTTGAACACGGTTGGCATTTTCTCCTGAAGTGACAGACTGAATTTGTTGAGCAGGTTGAAAATATCACACAAGGAAGCAAGTTTTGTGACCCATTCTGGGGTTATTGAAATGTGCTGCCAGTGATGACTTTAAAAAAAAAATAAATCTCTGGAACAATCCTTATAACTCAAAAACTCTAACCAGCAATCTACCTTGGAAGCCATCTCACTTCTGTGCATGAGAGAAGATGTGTGTGCTCTGCATCCATCTCCTCACAGAGCTAGGTGAACAGATGTGTGTTAAGGTGATTGACTTTAATGTGGTTGATAATTTTAATCTCATCCTGCAAAATGTTAAATTTGAGTGACATTTTTCAGCTAGCCAGCACTTCTCTATGGATGACACAGTGTGCAGTCTCATATTCAGAAGAGATCTCTTTGACCCGAGTAGTGAAACTGGAAGGTCATCCAGTCACAGCAGCTACTCTGTTCCTGCATATAATGACACAAAAAGACCAATTCAGCTTTCCATATATGTAATCATTCAAAGACTTGAATAGTTCTGCCACTGTACTCTTGGTTGGCAACAAAAGTGTAAACAATGTATCCTCATGCACATCTTCCTGAAAAATATATCACACAAAAACAAGCATTATTGACTTGTCAACATCAAGAGATTTGTCAACCTGTATTACATACAATGATGACTCATAAATCATCTGTAACAGTTGCGCCTCAATATCCTCTGCTATTTAATAAATTCATCTATTTATGGTGCTAGTGGAAGAGAAACAAGTGCCACTTTTCCTGCAGCTTCTCTTAAAAGTTCAAGGTAAATGTCCTTAACAGGAGGTAGGATCAACTCTTCACCAATAGTAAAGGGCTTCCCTCATACCTCAGTTGGTAAAGAATCTGCCTGCAATGAAGTAGACCCTGGTTCGATTCCTGGGTTGGGAAGATCCCCTAGAGAAGGATACATTACCCACTCCAATATTCTTGGGCTTCCCTTGTGGCTCAGCTGGTAAAGAATCTGCCTGCAATGCAGGAGACCTGGGTTCAATCCCTGGATTGTGATCCTCTAGGGAAGGGAAAACCTACCCACTCCAGTATTCTGGTCTGGAGAATTCCATGGACAGTCCATGGAGTCGCAAAGAATTGGACACCACTTTCACTTTCTTAATTTTAGCAATGCAATTAGCCATTGAGAATAATTCTCTCATTACAGACATACTTGATGAGTGGTGGCCTTCAACAATTGCTTCTGTTCTTCATGTTAACATTATTTTCTTTCGAAAAACTCCAAAGCTTGTCTTTTAGTGGAGAATGCTTGATATCCACATGGTAAGGCAGTTTTCAAGATTTCATGGATTAGTTGGATAGCCAGTGGTCAAACATTAAACAAAGTGGACTGGAGACTATGAATCACCTGTTGCAGTGAACCCATAATTTTAAGTAGGACTCTTGGTATTTTCTTTTACATCCATCTTTCTTTTTGTTGGCAGTCTCAGTGTCTTCTGTTTCATCATTGATGTATTTCTTCCCTTTCCAAGGAGCTCTCCAGTAACTTTTTTTTTTTAAATTCATTTTGGCTAGGGTTGCCTTCTGAGTTTACCAAAACCGTGATGGAGACAAGTGCACAGTGCAAGAAACAGGCACAGAAGGAAGTGGCAAATACAATAATGGGCAGGCCATGTGCAGACTAAAATAAGTGTTGGATTCTGACTAAAACCTTCCACCGGATTCAGCTTAATTTTCACTTGCCAACTCACTGATAGGGCTTTGATAAATCTGCAAGTGGTTGATTTATTATGGTCTCCGTGAAGTCAAATCTCTCTGCTAATGATAATCTGTATTTGCAACTGCTCCTGAGCACTACCATCACCCCCTCAGCTCTATCTCAGACCATCAGGCATTCAGTTTTCACAAGGAGCATGCAACCTAGTTCCCTCACATGGACAGTTCACGGTAGGGTTCACACACCTGTAAGAAGCTAATGCTACCCGTGATCCGAGAGATGAGTTCAGGTGGTAATACAAGTGACAGGGTACGGCTGTAAATAGAAATGAAGCTTTGCTTGCTCACTCATCAGGCATCTCCTACTATGTGGCCTGGTTCCCAAGAGACCCCCAACAAGTACCAGTCCAGGGCCTAGCAGTTGGGAAAGCCCTGCTGTAGGCAGTGTCTTGTTGCCTGGGAGCAATTACAGACATGAGTTCTTAAGGGGTCCCACCCCTCTTTCAAGCATCTCCTGATATCAGTCCTTGCTTCTTTGTAGGCACAGGATTCTTCCTAGTTACACCCTCAGTTGACACTATCCAGCCCTTTCAGACTATTTCTGCATCTAACCCTGATCCTCTCCTGGGGACTTAGCTTCTGAGTCTGAGATTTAGCATCTAACCTCAATCCTCACCAACAGAGGAGTGTCTCAGGGTGGGGAGCACAGGTGGGCAATGCCAGGCCTCTGTGCATGCTGTCTCTTTCACCTTGCACAAACCAGCTGCTGCTCTTCCCTTTTGGAATACAGAACTCTCCCTTCATCCAGTCTAATTTCTCCCAAGGCATGTGAACCTGCCTTCCCCATGGCACAAGCCCTGTTCTCATTCCTTCCCTTTTTTTTTTTCTTTTGCCATACCTAGTTATGTGAATGTTTTCTTGTCTTTTGGGGTGTCTGTAGTCTTCTGTCAGTGCTCAGTAGCCATTCTGTGTGAATCGTTCTACTTGTAAATGTGTTTTTAATGTTTCTGTTGAGGAAGATAAACTCTGTTTCTTACTCCTCCACCATCTTGATAGCCAACTTATAAAATAGTGATTTAATTTATATTCTTCAGGAAAGAATATGTGATTGTTTACATCTGACATGAAAGCTATTTTCTTCTATTCCTGCCAAAATTTACTCAGATAATCAGGATATTGTTACTGTACATCTAGTACTGTGTATATTGGACTAATTTTTTATTTTTAGACATATCAAACAATCCTCATAAGATAAACTGAATTGAATTTTTTGGAAGGTTTTTGGTAAGCATTTTGTGCTTTTTTTTTTTTTTTTTAAAGCTGTTTTGAATGGCTGCCCTGTGCCATCAATGAAAACAGTATTTAGGCAGGTCTTTGCTGATTTCATTACTCCTGCTGATCTCTGGGGCTCGAAGTACCAGTTGCTTTCTTCTATATTTACAAATCTACTTCTAATAAACTAGATTTCTGCACCTGTGGGACTCTGATATCCCCAGCACAGATGTTACCCCATCCCACGAGACTAGAAAAGCTGGATCACAGACAACGCAGGCCTCTGTGGTGGAGCCAGCCTCCCAGCTGGCATCACTGGGCATCCTCTGTCTTCTCCCCCTCCTTCTTCCCATGCCTTGAAACCCAATTTTCCTGCACTTCACTAACTCCTACCCATTAATTCAGGCTCTCTAGAAAGGGTCTGATGAAAGCAATTATAACAAGTTTTCAAATGCTTGATAACTTAATATGTTTCTCCCCTGGGGCATTTACACTTCAATAAGCTAAAAGTCTTCATCCAGAAGAATAAATCTAGGAGCAGGGGATATCTGGTATTAACAAGCCAGAAGAGAAAACCTTTTGTTTGTATTTGAGGTTTTCTTAATGCCTTTGAAATCGTACCAGGTCTGTTTCAGCCACCTCATGGGAAGATCCTTTAAACTGATAATATAACCTTTCATGCAGGATTTTCAAATGCCTAATCTAGGAGATACACAGGTAATTATAGGGAAAAGGAAACTTAAATAGACATAATATTTAAAAGGCACAGAGCTCACAGGATTGTAACAGGACTCAGATGAAGTATGTAGCTTAAATCCTAGGGCATTTGGACTTAAAAGCTCATAAGTTTTCCCATTTCCAATTGAGTTTTATAGACTGTTGCCTTGTACATACTACTATAATATTATATCACATCTATTCTAAGATTATGTACCAGGAATAAAGCAGTGAAGAGGGTAAATCAAGTCTGTATCTTCATGAAACACCTGGTCATGTTCCATTATAAATTTTGTTTTGTATCTTTATCCTCTGGCCAACACTAGAAACACCTTTAGGGAAGAGACATGTCTTGTTCAGTCATCTGTCTACAGACCATACCACAGTTTCTAGTGAATCTACCTCTAAATACATAGTTGCAGAATAAGTTTTAGGGAAATTTTTCTGTTGGGCCTAAGTCAAAACCATCAGACAGCATGATGTAATTAGTATACTTACACATATATATGGAATTTAGAATGATGGCAGTGATAAACCTGTACACAAGACAGCAAAAGAGACACAGATGTATAGAACGGCCTTTGGACTCTGTAGGAGAGGGAGAGGGTGGGATGGGTTGGCAGAGTGGCAGTGTAACATGTGTGATATCATAAGTGAAATGAATCGCCAGTCCAGGTTTGATGCAGGATGCAGGATGCTTGGGACTGATGCACGGGGATAATCCAGAGAGAAGGTGTGGGGCGGGAGGGGGGAGGTGGGGGTCGGGATTGGGAGTTCATGTACACTCGTGGCTGATTCATGTCGATGTGTAGCAAAACAAATACAGTATTGTAAAGCAAAACAAACTAAAAAAATAAAAATTAATTTTAAAAAAAAGTTTTGGAAAGAATTAACAATAAAATGATGTTTTCTCAAAAGATGTTTTGATATTTTCTCAACAAATCAATATTTGTTCTTAAAACAGTTATGACTCTGTTTTCCTTTCTTGCATCCAGGTGTAAGAACAGGAGCTTAAAAATGTGAGTGAACAAATGGTCTTAGACTGTTAAAGCTGCTATAACAAAATGACACAGCCAGGGTAGCTTATAAACAACAGAAAGTTATTTCTCACAGCTCTGGATTCTTAAATTATGAGATGAAGGTGCTAGCATGGTCAGGTGAGGGCCTTCTTCTGAGTCAGAGACTTCCTGTATTCTCATAGAGTAGAAAAGTCTAGGGAATTCTGTATGGTCTTTTTTTTTTTATATAAATTGCTAATCCCATATATGAGTTTTCTACCCTCTTAAAGCCCCCACCTCCTAATACCATCATATTGGGCATACGAATTTCAACGTATGAATCAGGGGTACAAAATCATGGCATTCAATCTGCGTTCCCCCAATTCATGTTCTTGCTGCATGCAAAATACACTCAATCCATTGCAATAGCCCCCAAATTCTTTTATTCTAGCATCAACTTAAAAGCCTAAATCCAAAGCCTCATTTAAATATTCTTTTAAAAAATGCCAGTGAGACAATTCACCCTGAGGAAATTGCTCTTCAGCTGTGAATCTGTGAAATCAAACATGTGATCCATTCCCAAAATATATGTGAAATAGGCATAGACAGTTATTCCCATTCCAAAAGAGGTGGTTAAATTCAATTCAGCTCAGTCACTCAGTTGTGTCCGACTCTTTGTGACCCCATGAATCGCAGCACACCAGGCCTCCCTGCCCATCACCAACTCCCAGAGTTCACTCAGACTCATGCCCATCGAGTCAGTGATGCCATCCAGCCATCTCATCCTCGATCGTCCTCTTCTCCTCCTGCCCCCAATCCCTCCCAGCATCAGAGTCTTTTCCAATGAGTCAACTCTTTGCATGAGGTAGCCAAAGTACTGGAATTTCAGCTTTAGCATCATTCCTTCTGAAGAAATCCCAGGACTGATCTCCTTCAGAATGGACTGGTTGGATCTCCTTGCAGTCCAAGGGACTTTCAACACCACAGTTCAAAAGCATCAATTCAAAGAGGTGGTAGGGGAGTTCAAAAAAAGATAAACAATAACTAGCAAGCAAGTAACAAATAAGTTCTAAACCTTAAGATCTACGGGGACATCCCCTTTATGTTGTTTTCCAGGCACAGCCAAACTGGCAGCTTGACAGAGCTGGAGCTGTCTGCCTGCAGCTCACAGGCGGGTGCTCCAGCCCTCTCCAGTTGCAGACTCACAATTCCAGCAACCCATCCTGCAAAATTTGGGTGGATGTAGCCAGAACCCTGTGCCTTGCTGGTCATGGTCATGCCCCTACAGGCTGTAAGCAGCACTCCCCCAGGCTTTGGTGTCTGAGAGAGTGTCTCCAGAACTGCTGAAACCCAGTGACCACCTCCGTTTTGAAACTGAGGAGGCTGCTCTGATGATCTCTGAATCCTCTTTGGTGTCCTCTTTCTCTGCCTTGAAGAACAGAGCTTGTTCACAGTCAATAACTGTGACCCCATCATGTAAAATCTGAGAAGTCTGATACCTGTCTTCCTTCCTTCCCATCTCCTTCTCCTTGGGTTCACATTGACTTCTTTTCTGCAAAGGTTGATAATGAATGTCAGACTTAAGTCAGACTATTCTTTATCAAAGGATGCCCTGGTCACACTGTTGTGTTTTCTTCCAAACGTACTTTCTTATTTTTTGCAATAAAAATCTGAGAATTTTCCAAATTTTAAAATTATGCTTCCTTTTTGATTAACAATTCCATCTTTAAATCATTTTTGTCTTCTCTCACTTTATTGTAATCACTGAAGAAAAGCCACATCCTCAACATTTTGCTTAGAAATATTATCACCTATGTTAGCTAGCTCAACTGACAATCATTAAACTATGTATATGTAATTAAGTTATCATGTTGTACACCTTAAATACTTGTAAGTCTATTAAATAAATAAATACAATATAAACAAAAAAGAGTTTCAGCCAGATATTCAGTTTCATTTCTCACCAACAATAAGACACAAACACAATTCAGCCAAATTCTTTGCCAGTTTATAGGAAGGCTGGCATTTCCTCCACCATCCTGTTCCTCATTTCCATCAGACTTCATTCATAATGGTCTTTACCATGCTTCCTTCTGCTAAAGTCTGAGTTCCAACCATTTGGCGTTCTCTGAGAAGACTGAGCCTCCTTCTATAGACATCATCTTCTCTTCAGCCAAGAATGGCTTTTGATGGTCTGTCCGCAGCAGTGTAGGCTTCTCCTAGGATACCAATGAAAACTCACGCAGCATTTACCCATTACCAAGGTCAAAGACACCTGCACGTTTTTAGATACTTTTTTTGGTAGTAACAGTCCCACTTCTTAGCACCAATTTTCTTAGTCCATTTGCACTACAGCAACAAAATAACAGAGACTGACTAGCTTATAAACACCAGAAATGTATTTTTCATGCTTTTGACAACTGAAGGACCAAGACCAGTGTGCCAGCATAATCACCTAACAGCCTCTTCCCGGGTACAAGTTACTTCTTGTACCCTCATATGGCTGAAGGGACCAGGAGACATGTGGAGTATCTTATAAAGGCACCTGTTCCATTCATGAGGGCTCCACCTTTATGACCTAGTGAAGTGAAATCGCTCAGTCGTGTTCAACTCTTTGTGACCCCGTGGACTGTTGCCTACCAGGCTCCCCGCCCATGGTATTTACAACATAAGAACCTTCAAAATGTTCTACCTCCTAATACTTTCACACAGGGCACTAAAATTTCAGCATATGCACTTTGTGGGGACACAATAATTCAGACTGTTACAAGTAAGTCTGTTTTGACTTTGTTTTTCCATCATGGGTAATTTTAAAATTATTAAAACACATCCACTTAATCAGTCAACATACTTATCATGAATTTACTATGTGCAAACATCGAGAGAAGTGCAGAGCAGGATGAAGACAAGCATCCATTTCAACACAGTGGTGGATCAGACAAGTGTCGCATGGAGTCGTGGGGAGAGAAGCAATGTCAGAAAACAATAAAGAATGTGAGAATGGCAGGATTTCTCAACATTTGCTTTTAAGTGGCTGCATGATAATGATACCAGCTAACATATACTGAACATTAAGGGACAAGTGTTATCTTAAACTAAGTTATATGTATTAACAATTGAGTCCTATAATGACTATAGAAAATATGTTGTTTTTGATTATTATCATTATTTATATTATTACACTTATCATTTTACATATAAAGAATCCAATATACTGATAGATTTAAAAATTTGTGAATAATTATTCAGAGTAGACAAGTTAGAATGAAAAGCCATGCTATATATCACTGTGCTTGTTCTATAGGGTCAAGAGGAATCCAGAAAGGACTTTTCTTCATATTTATATTAAGGTATGCTGTTAAGTCACTTCAATCGTGCCAAACTATGTGCAACCCCATAGATGAGAGCCCACCAGGCTCCACCACCCTGGGATTCTCCAGGCAAGAACACTGGAGTGGGTCGCCATTTCCTTCTCCAATGCATGAAAGTGAAAAGGGAAAGTGAAGTCGCTCAGTCGTGTCTGACTCTTTAAGACCCCATGAATTGCAGCATGCCAGGGCTCCCTGTCCATCACCAACTTCCAGAGTTCACTCAAACTCACGTCCGTCGTGTCAGTGATGACATCAGGCCATCTCACCCTCAGTCATCCCCTTTTCCTTCTGCCCCCAATCCTCCCAGCATCAGAGTCTTTTGCAAAGAGTCAATCCTTTGCATGAGGTGGCCAAAGTACTGAAGTATCAGCTTTGGCATCATTCTTTCCAAAGAAAACCCAGGACTGATCTCCTCTAGAATGGACTGGTTGGATCTCCTTGCAGTCCAAGGGACTCTCAAGAGTCTTCTCCAACACCACAGTTCAAAAGCATCAACTCTTCGGTGCTCAGCTTTCTTCACAGTCCAACTCTCACATCCATACATGACCACTGGAAAAACCATACCCTTAACTAGATGGACCTTTGTTGATAAAGCAATATCTGCTTTTCAATATCCTATCTTAGGTTGGTCATAACTTTTCTTCCAAGGAGTGTCTTTTAATTTCATGGGTGCAGTCACCATCTGAAGTGATTTTGGAGCCCCCCAAAATAAAGTCTGACACTATTTCCACTGTTTCCCCATCTATTTCCCATGAAGTGATGGGACCAGATGCCATGATCTTACTTTTCTGAATGTTGAGCTTTAAGTCAACTTTTTCACTCTCCTCTTTCACTTTCATCAAGAGGCTTTGTAGTTCCTCTTCACTTTCTGCCATAAGGGTGGTATTATCTGCATATCTGAGGTTATTGAATTTTCTCCTGGCAATCTTGATTCTAGCTTGTGCTTCTTCCAGCCCAGCATTTCTCATGATGTACTCTGCATAGAAGTTAAATAAGCTGGGTAACAATATACAGCCTTGACATACTCCTTTTCCTATTTGGAACTAGGCTGTTGTTTCATGTCCAGTTCTAACTGTTGCTTCCTCACTTGCATATAGGTTTCTCAAGAGGCAGGACAGGTGGTCTGGTATGCCCATCTCTTTCAGAATGTTCCACAGTTTATTATGATCCACACAGTCAAAGGATTTGGCATAGTCAGTAACACAGAAATAGATGTTTTTCTGGAACTTTCTTGCTTTCTCAATGATCCAGTGGATGTTGGCAATTTGATCTCTGGTTCCTCTGCCTTTTCTAAAACCAGCTTGAACATCAGGAAGTTCACGTTCATGTACTACTGAAGCCAGGCTTGGAGAATTTTGAGCATTACTTTACTAGCTTGTGAGATGAGTGCAATTGTGCAGTAGTTTGAGCATTCTTTTGTCATTGTCTTTATTTGAGATTGGGATGAAAACTGACCTTTTCCAGTCGTGTGGGCCCTGCTGAGTTTTCCAAATTTGCTGGCATATTGAGTGCAGCACTTACAGAGCATCATCTTTCAGAATTTGAAACAGCTCAACTGGAATTCCATCACCTCCGCTAGCTTTGTTTGTATTGATACTTTCTAAGGCCCACTTGACTTCACATTCCAGGATGTCTGGCTCTAGGTGAGTGATCACACCATCATGATTATCCAGGTCATGAAGATCTTTTTTGTACAGTTTTTCTGTGTATTCTTACCATCTTTTCTTAATATCTTCTGCTTCTGTTAGGTCCAGACCATTTCTATCCTTTATCGTGCCCATCTTTGCATGAAATATTCCCTTGGTATCTCTAGTTTTCTTGAAGAGATCTCTAGTCTTTCCCCATCTGTTCTTTTCCTCTATTTCTTTGCATTGATCACTGAAGAAGGCTTTCTTATCTCTTCTTGCTATTCCTGGAACTCTGCATTCAGATGCTTATATCTTTCCTTTTTTTTTCCTTTGCCTTTCACTTCTCTTCTTTGCACAGCTATTTGTAAGGCTTCCCCAGACAGCCATTTTTCTTTTTTGCATTTCTTTTCCATAAAGATGGTCTTGATCCTTGTCTCCTGTACAATGTCCCGAACCTCATTCCATAGTTCATCAGGCACTCTATCAATCAGATCTAGTCCCTTAAATCTATTTCTCAGTTCCACTGTATAATCATAAGGGATTTGATTTAGATCATACCTGAATGGTCTAGTAGGTTTCCCTACTTTATTCAATTTCAGTCTGAATTTAGCAACAAGGAGTTCATGATCTGAGCCACAGTCAGATCCCAGTCTTGTTTTTTCTGACTCCATCTTTGGCTGCAAAGAATAGAATCAATCTCATTTTGGTGTTGACCTCTGGTGATGTCCATGTGTAGAGTCTTTTCTTGTGTTGTTGGAAGAGGGTGTTTGCTATGACTAGTGCATTCTCTTAGCAAAACTCTATCAACCTTTGTCCTGCTTCATTCCATATTTCAAGGCCAAGTTTGCCTGTTTCTCCAGGTGTTTCTTGACTTCCTACTTTTGCATTCCAGTCCCCTATACATCTAATTCCATTCTTCAGAAAGAAAAAATTCATGACTTTTTTTTTTTGTCTAAAAATCTTTAGTCATCTGATAAATTATTTATTTATGGATTTGGTCTCTATTTCTCTTTCAAATCATTATCTGGTTCATTTAAATACAGAAGTTTTTTTTTTAATTTTTGTATATTTAGATACTTTAAATGGAAATTATTCTGCTTCAGATATCCTTGTAAAGATGAACAATAGAAACAGCTGATAAATTTAAACTTATCTATCAGTAGTTTCGGAGATGGGTACAAATATAGATATGATACAGGAGAGACATAGATAGATATATAAATTGGCTTTCCAGTGGCTCAGTGCTAATGAACCTGCCTGCCAATGCAGGAGATGTGGGTTCGATCTCTGGGTGGGAAAAATACCCTGGAGAAGAATATTGGAGTGGCTACCCACTCCAATATTTCTTGCCTGGGAAATCCCATGGACAGAGGAGCCTGGTGGACTACAGTCCATAGGGTTACAGAAGAGTCAGACATGACTTAGTGACTAAAATGACAACAACAAGGTGTCTATAAATATGTAATAGAAAGAAGCAATTCTAGAATCTGAGAATACTACTTTGCTCAGACTGATGTCTATCAGAAATTTTTTTTTATTTTCCCCACATTTAAATATTCCATTTCACAGAATAACTGAAATCAAAGCTTGCATCAGTTCAGTTCAGTTCAGTCGCGCAGTCATGTCTGACTCTTTGCGACCCTATGAATCGCAGCACGCCAGGCCTCCCTGTCCATCACCAATGTCTGGAGTTCATTCAAACTCATGTCCATCGAATCAGTGATGCCATCCAGTCATTCATCCTCGGTCGTCCCCTTCTCCTCCTGCCCCCAATCCCTCCCAGCGTCAGAGTCTTTTCCAATGAGTCAACTCTTCACATGAGGTGGCCAAGGTACTGGAGTTTCATCTTTAGCATCATTCCTTCCAGAGAAATCTCAGGGCTGATCTCCTTCAGAATGCACTGGTTGGATCTCCTTGCAGTCTAAGGGACTCTCAGGAATCTACTCCAACACCACAGTTTAAAAGCATCAATTCTTTGACGCTCAGCTTTCTTCACAGTCCAACTCTCACATCCATACATGACCACTGGAAAAACCATAGCCTTGACTAGACGGACCTTGTAATATGGCATCAATAAATTTTAAAGATGTACTGAGGTTTTCTGGGGAGCTTTTTCAACTTTTTAATCTTTTTTTTTTTTAATTAAAACTTTTAGAAAGATGGTAATGATAACCCTGTATGTGAGACAGCAAAAGAGACACAGATGTATAGAACACTCTTTTGGACTCTGTAAGAGAGGGAGAGGGTGGGATGATTCAATTCCAGTAGAATGGCATTGAAACATGTATAATATCATATGTGAAATGAAATGCCAGTTCAGGTTTGATGCAGGATGACCCAGAGGGATGGTACAGGGAGGGAGGTCAGAGGGGGGTTCAGGATGGGGAACATGTGTACACTCATGGTGGATTCATGTTGATATATGGCAAAACCGATACAATATTGTAAAGTAATTAACCTCCAATTAAAATAAATAAAATTTAGAATAATGGTAATGATATACCTGTATGCAAGACAGCAAAAGAGACACAGATGTATAGAACGGCCTTTTGGACTCTGTGGGAGAGGGAGAGGGTGCGATGAGTTGACAGACTGGCAGTGTAACATGTATGATATCATAAGTGAAATGAATCGCCAGTCTAGGTTTGATGCAGGATGCTTGGGACTGATGCACGGGGATAATCCAGAGAGAAGGTGTGGGGTGGGAGTGGGGAGGTGGGGGTCGGGATTGGGAGTTCATGTACACTCATAGCTGATTCTGTCAATGTATAGCAAAACGAATACAGTATTGTAAAGCAAAACAAACTAAAAAATAAAAATTAATTAAAAAATAAAAAATGGTAACAAAAAATAAGCATAAATCAATCTGCCAAAGTTAAAATATATATATATGAATTTTAAAGGGGTACATTCAGTCTATAGTAGTACTTATGTATAACAGAATTTTTCCACTAATTTTAACATAATTTTTTCTTCCTGTTTATAAGACCAAAAACATATAGGGCATACAATGCTCTGCTCCCATGTCAAAATATAATGACTATGTTGTGATTCCATACTGAAATATTTGATAAAAGCATTTGAGAAAAAATAATACAATGTTAACATATCACAGCAGTATCTTTTTGAATCTATCTCCTAAGGCAAAAGTAAAAGCAAAATGAAATAAATAAGATATCATTAAACTTAAATGTTTCTGCACAGCAAAGCAGGCCATTGCCAAAACAAACAAACAAACAAACAAAAAACTATGAATGGGAGAAAATATTTGCACATGATATAGATGACATGATCAATGGGGGGATTAATATTCATAATACATAAACAGCTTATATAGCTCAATACATATAATGTAGATATAGGCTACATTATTTTTCCAAAGACAATACACAGATGGCCAACAGGCACATTAAAAAATCACTCACTATTGCTAATCATCAAAAAAATACAAACCAGAACCACAGTGAAATATCCTCTCACATCTGTCAGAATGGCTGGCATCAGAATGTCTATAAATAACAAATGTAGGTGAAGATGCAGAGAACAAGGGACCTTCGAGCCCTATTTGTGGGATAGTAGATTGATGCAGCCACTATGGAAAACATATGGAGGTTCTTAAAATCTAAAACTAGAATTACTAAATGATCAAGTAATTCTACATCTGGGTATATATCCAAAGAAATAAAACCACTAATTTGAAAAAAGATGCATGCACCCCAATATGCAGAGCAGTGTTATTTACAAATTTTAAGATATGGAAGAAATCTAAGTGTCTATTAACGATGAACAGATAAAGAAGATGTGGTATATATCATAAACAGTGATGAGCATCTTTTCATATGTTTATTAGCCATCTGTATGTCTTTGGAGAAATGTCTGTTTAGGTCTTCTCTCCATTGTTTGATTAGGTTGTTTGTTTTTCTGGTATTGAGTTTCATGTGCTGTTTATATATTTTGGAGGTTAATTCTTTGTCAGTTGCTTCATTTGTTACTATTTTCTCCCATTCTGAGGGTTGTCTTTTCACCTTGTTTAGAGTTTCCTTTGTTGTGCAAAAGCATTTAAGTTTAAATAGGTCTTATTTGTTTATTTTTTGTTTTGCTTCTATTACTCTAGGAGGAGAGTCATAGAGGATCTTGCTGTGATTTATGTCAAGGAGTGGACTGCCAAAATTTTCCTCTAAGAGATTTATAGTTTCTAGTCTTACACTTAGGCTTTTAATCAATTTTGAGTTTACTCTTCTGTATGGTGTTAGGAGGTGTTCTAGTTTCATTCTTTTACATGTAGCTATACAGTTTTCTGGGAGAAGGCAATGGCAACCCACTCCAGTACTCTTGACTGGCAAATCCTATGGATAGAGGAGCCTGGTAGGCTGCAGTCCATGGGGTCGCTAGGAGTTGGACACGACTAAGCGACTTCACTTTCAATTTTCACTTTCCACTTTCATGCATTGGAGAAGGAAATGGCAACCCACTCCAGTGTTCTTGCCTGGAGAATCCCAGGGACGGGAGAGCCTGGTGGGCTGCTGTCTCTGGGGTCGCACAGAGTCAGACATGACTGAAGCAACTTAGCAACAGCAGCAGCAGCAGCATACAGTTTTCCAGCACCAGGTACTGAAGTGACTGTCTTTTATCCATTGTGTATTCTTGCCTCCTAATGTCAAAGATAAGGTGCCCATAGGTGTTTGTCTTTAGGCTTTCTGTTATGTTTCTTTGATTTATATTTCTGTTTTCATGACAGTACAATACTGTCTTGATGAATGTAACTTTGTAGTATAGTCTGAAGTCAGGAAGACTGATGTCTTCGCTTCATTTTTCTTTCTCAAGATTGCTTTGGCTATTTAGGGTCTTCTGTTTTTGTTTTCCATACAAATTATTATTTTTTTGGTTCTAGTTCTGTGAAAAGTACAACTGGTAATTTCATAGAGAATGCATTGAATCTTTAAATTGCTTTGGGTAGTATGATCATTTTTCACAATATTGATTATTCCAATCCAAGAACATGATATATATCTCTGTCTCTGTTGTCTTTGATTTCTTTTTTTAAATTAATTTTTATTTTTTAGTTTGTTTTGCTTTACAATACTGTATTCATTTTGCTATACATTGACATGAATCAGCCACGAGTGTACATGAACTCCCAATCCCGACCCCCACCTCCTCCCTCCCGCCTCACACCTTCTCTCTGGATTATCCCCGTGCATCAGTCCCAAGCATCCTGCATCCTGCATCGAACCTAGACCAGTGATTCATTTCACTTATGATATCATACATGTTACACTGCCACTCTGCCAACTCATCCCACCCTCTCCCTCTCCCCCAGAGTCCAAAAGGCTGTTCTAAAAGAGACACGTGTACCCCAATGTTCATCGCAGCACTGTTTATAATAACCAGGACATGGAAGCAACCTAGATGTCCATCAGCAGGTGAATGGATAAGAACACTGTGGTACATATACACAATGGAGTATTACTCAGCCATTAAAAAGAATACATTTGAATCAGTTCTAATGAGGTGGATGAAGCTGGTGCCGATTATACAGAGTGAAGTAAGCCAGAAAGAAAAACACCAATACAGTATACTTACACATATATATGGAATTTAGAAAGATGGTAATGATTTCTTTCATCTGTGTCTTATAGCACTCTACATATGGGACTTTTCTTCTTTATGTAGATTTATCCCGACATGTTTTGTTATTTTTACTGTAATGGTGAATGAGATTGTTTCCTTAATTTCCCTTTCTGATATTTCATTTTAAGTGTATAGGAATGTAAGGAATTTCTGTGTGTTAAAATTATATCCTACAACTTTACTATATTCATTCATAGCTGTAGTAATTTGCTGGTGGCATTTTAGGGTTTTCTTTACATTGTATCAGGTCATCTGCACACAGAAGGTGTTTTACTTCTTTTCCAATCCAGATTCCTTTTACTTCTTTTTCTTTTCTAAATGTTGTGGCTTGGATGTCAAAAGCTATGTTGATTAATAGCAGTGAGAGTGGGCACACTTATCCTATTCTTGATCTTAGAGGAAATGCTTCGGCTCTTCACCATTGAGAATACTATTGGCTGTGTGGATTTGTCATTTAAAGAATTTATTATGTTGAGGTATGTTATTTCTATGCCTACTTTCTGGAGATTTTTTGTAATAAATGGGTGTTGAATTTTGTCAAAAACTTTCTCTGCATCTACTGAGATAAGCGGAAGTTGAATGGATCTGTGAAGACGTACAAGACCTTCTAGAACTGACACCCAAAAAAATGTCCATTTCATTATAGAGGACTGAAATACAAAAGTAGGAAGACAAGAAATACCTGGAGTAACAGGAAAATTTGACCTTGGTGTACAAAATGAAGCAGAGAAAAGGCTAATAGAGTTTTGCCAAAATAATGCACTGGTCATAGCAAACACCCTTTTCCAACAACACAAGAGAAGACTCTACACACAGAAATGACCAGATGATCAATACTGAAATTGGGTGAATTATATTCTTTTCAGCTAAAGATTGAGAAGCTTTATACAGTTAAAAAAACAAGATAGGTAGTTGACTATGGCTCACATTATGAACTCCTTATTGACATATTCAGACTTAAATTGAAGAAAGTAGAGAAAACCATGAGACCATTCAGATATGACCTAAATCAAATCCCTTACAAATATACAGTGGAAATGACTAGTAATTCAATGGATTAGATCTGATAGGCAGAGTGCCTGAAGAAATATGGATGGATGTTCATGACATTGTACAGGAGGCAATGATCAAGACCATCCCCAAGAAAAAGAAATTCAAAAAGGCAAAATGGTTGCCTGAAGAGACCTTACAAACAGCTGTGAAGAGATGTGAAAGAAAAAGAGAAAAGGAAGGATATACCATGTGAATGCAGAGTTCAAAAGAATATCAAGGAGAGATAAGAAAGTCTTCCTCAGTGATCAATGCAAAGAAGGAGAGGAAAACATAGAATGAGTAAAGTAGAGATCTCTTCAAGAATATCAAAGATACTAAGGCAACATTTCATACAAAGATGGGCAAAAAAAAAAAAAAAGGACAGAAATGGCATGGACCTAACAGAAGCAGAAGATATTAAGAAGAGGTGGCAAGAAAACACAGAAGAGCTATACAAAAAAGATCTTCATGACCCAGATAATCACGATGGATGATCAATCACCTAGAGCCAGACATCCTGGAATGTGAAGTCAAGTGGGCCTTACAAAGCGTCACTACAAACAAAGCTAGTGGAGGTGATGGAATTCCAGTTGAGCTATTTCAAATTCAAAAAGATAATGCTGTTAAAGTGCTGCACTCGATATGCCAGCAAATTTGGAGAATTCAGCAGTAGTCACAAGACTAGAAATGGTCAGTTTTCATTACAATCCCAAATAAAGGCAATGTCAGAGAATGCTCAAACTACTGCACAATTGCGCTCATCTCACACACTAGTAAAGTAATGCTCAAAATTCTCCAAGCCAACCCTTCAACAGTACATGAACCGTGAACTTCCAGATGTTCAAATGGGATTTAGAAAAGCCAGAGAAATCTGGGATCAAATTGCCAACATCCATTGGATCACTGAAGAAGCAAGAGAGTTCCAGAAAATAACATATATTTCTGCTTTATTGACTATGCCAAAACTTTTGACTGTGTGGCTCACGACAAACTGTGGAAAATTCTAAAAGTGATGGGAATACCAGACCACCTGACCTGCCTCTTGGAAAATCTGTATGCAGGTCAGAAAGCAACAATTAGAACTGGACATGGGGAAATAGCCTTGTTCCAAACAGGGAACGGAGTATTTCAAGGCTGTATATTGTCATCCTGCTTATTTAACTTATATGCAGAGTACATCATGAGAAAACCTGGACTGGACGAAGCCAAGCTGGATTGCCAGGAGAAATACCAATAACCTCAGATATGTAGATGGCAACAACCTTATGGCAGAAAGTGAAGAAAAATTAAAAAGCTTCGTAATGGAAGTGAAAGAAGAGAGTGAAAAAGTTGACTTAAAATTCAAGAGCTGGTGCACTAGGACGACCAAGAGGGATGGTATGGGGAAGGAAAAGGGAGGGGGGTTCAGGATGGGGAACACGTGTATACATGTGGCAGATTCATGTTGATGTATGGTAAAAACAATACAATATTGTAAAGTAACCCCCAATTAAAATAAATAAATTTATATTAAAAAAAAAAGAAAACTAAGATCATGGCATCAGGTCCCATCACTTCATGGCAAGTAGATGTGGAAACACTGACTTTATTTTGGAGGGCTCCAAAATCATTGCAGATGGTTATTCTAGCCATGAAATAAAGACACCTACTCCTTGTAAGAAAAGTTATCACCAACATAGATAGCATATTAAAAAGCAGAGAAATTACTTTGCCAGGAAAAGTCCATCTAGTTAAAGCTATGGTTTTTCCAGTGGTCATGTATGGATGTGAAAGTTGGACTATAAAGAAAGCTGAGCTCCAAAGAATTGATGCTTTTGAACTGTGGTGTTGAAAAAGACTATTGAGAGTCCCCTGGACTGCAAGGAGATCCAATCAGTCATTGCTAAGGGAAATCAGTCCTGAATATTTATTGGAAGGATTGATGGTAAGCTGAAACTCCAATACTTTGGCCACATGATGGAAAGAACTGACTCATTCGAAAAGACCTTGATGTTGGGAAAGACTGAAGGTGGGAGGAGAAGGAGATGACAGAAGATGAGATGGTTGGATGGCAACCCCGACTCAATGGAGATGAGTTTGAGTAAACTCCAGGAGTTGATGATGGACAGGGAGGCCTGGTGTGCTGCAGTCCATGGGGTTGGAAAGAATCAGGCACGATGAATAACTGAACTAAGCTGAACTGATTTTGGTAATACAATTTATTTAGCATTTTAGATATGTGTATCTTTATGATTTAAATAAAATAAATAGGTAAACAAAAGTAAAAAAGAAGTCTAACATTCACAATCATTATAATAAAAAGGATTTGTCACAATCATTTCAATTTTATATATAAGATTTTAATTGTAAACTTTACTAATTGCATGTTTATGATATCTCAGTTATAGTACGTAAGCTGTATTTTTAATTTTCAAAGTAAGCTTTATGTATAACTTTGATAAAAATAAAAAATAAATTTGAAAAGCAAAATCATGTATAAAAACTTTAAGCTAACAATTACAGATCTCCCTCCTTTAGCATGTAAGAGCCAAATATTTCTATTTTTCTCATAATCAGTTGACCTCTTTGTGCACTTATATTGTTTTGTTTTCTAATTCAGTGCTTTGACACTCAATAGAATGCTTCTTGTTGAGAGGATTTGCAGTATATTTGAGCCAACATCAAAAAAGGAAGAAAATCTTTAAAGGTTTTAAAACTAAGATTATTAAATTAAAATATAAAATAAAATACATTAACCCAAAACATGTTTAAACAAGACAAAAATATCTTTCCTCCCTTCTTTCTCTTATTCTTTCTTTTCCTTCCTCCCTTCCTTCCTTTCCCCTCCTCTTTCTCTCTTTCTTCTTTTCTTTCACATTACATTCAATGTAAAGTGAAGTTGTGAGAACATGACTAGTGTATATTTTTAGCTAAAAAATCAAGATGAATAACTTATTTTCCAATGTCAATATTCAGTGATTACACTGGTCATGAATTGTTCCATCTTAGCTTGAAATTTTTAACAATATTGAGAAACAGAAGACAGAACCTGAAATAAATACTCATTTCAAAGTATTGAAATTTGAGCTGAGCCCCTTTTAGCTTTTCCAAATTCACTTTTTTACATAATATAATAATTATTGGTGAAATACTGCATATTCACACTGAGTACAATGAGGGGAAATGTCTGTTTATATTTGTTTATCAATAACAATGCTTTCCAGTCATTTTCTCTTTTTGTTCTCTCCCTTTTGGCAATCATTCTGCATATATTTTATGCTCAAGTTATTCCTAAAATGAATAGGCCACACAACAACTGAATGCAACAATCATGCAGAATGCATCAGGGGTACAGTATATTAAAAAAACAAAATTGCAACTTAGTCTGTGCCCTGGAAAGAGAAATTTTCCTTGATGTTTCCATAGCTGTGGATGGGATAAAGTAACTAAAGTCTGAAAGAAAATATCCCAAGGACAGAGGCAAAAGATGGAAAAGGATAACCTCTTAATGGAAGAGACCAACGTTCTCCTATGTTTTAATAAGTAATAAAATTATTTTGTTTATTCACATATAAGTGACTTTTTATAATTTATACTATAAGATACAGATTCCAAGTAATTTTTGAATAAAGTAGTAACCTTTCCTACCAATTTTTCAAATAATATTTCTGAAAAGAGTTGTATTTCTTTCTACCAATATATTGAATAAATCAAATCAAATCCCCCAATCTGGTTCTCCTCTCTGATTAGTTAACAGCTGAAATAATATATTGAAGAAAATAATATAAATTATCCTCTCTCTTTTTGCCTCACTCCTTCCTGCCCTTTCAGATTTCTGGACCAGTTGAGAATTTTACTGACTGCATAAAAATTTTAGAAATCAAAAATTTAGAAGTGGAGATCTTTCATCCCATCCAAGGCAGTGAAAAAAATTCACATTGACAGCTGCAGGTAAGATACTACTAATGATTCTTCCAACACTTGTTAAAATAATCTTACCAGCAGTAACATATCCACTTTGAAATCATCTAATCAATGCTAGAGTATATTTTATTCATTTCATTTTCCATCCCACTTTCACATTTACTTCACTTTCTTTACAGACTATATTATTTCTATGCTACATCCCAATTAAGTTGGACCATATATTTATAATGTGTTTCTGTTTTGTGCTGTATAAGAATCAGTGTATCTACCAAGAAATTATCAGTTACATATGATCAGAAAATACAATCTTTCAGAGCATTTCAAATATAAGCATGCTGACACTCATACATGTGGTGTATTGTTTAACGTATTGCTTACTTCTAAGATATTATACTCAAAATGTTGTCATTGTGCTTAAACTTTATTTTTCAGTGACACTGCTTTATAAAATCTGCTTCTAGATATAGAAGTCTCTACCTGTGGGTTCAGGAGTTGGGGGAAGGGGAGGTAGGACAGCATAAAAGTCTATTTGTCAGCAGAAGAAACACATTGATATATTTTACCAAAGTTTTTTTGAAATATTAAAATTCTGCTACTTACTATGGTCCTTGGAAGAAAAGTTATGAACAACCTAGATAGCATATTCAAAAGCAGAGACATTACTTTGCTGACTAAGGTCCGTCTAGTCAAGGCTATGGTTTTTCCAAAAGTCATGTATGGATATGAGAGTTGAGCTGTGAAGAAGGCTGAGCACCAAAGAATTGATGCTTTTGAACTATGGTGTTGGAGAAGACTCTTGAAAGTCCCTTGGACTGCAAGGAGATCCAACCAGTCCATTCTGAAGGAGATCAGCCCTGGGATTTCTTTGGAAGCAATGATGCTAAAGTTGAAACTCCAGTACTTTGGCCACCTCATGTGAAGAGTCCACTCATTGGAAAAGACTCTGATGCTGGGATGGATTGGGGGCAGGAGGAGAAGGGGACGACAGAGGATGAGATGGCTGGATGGCATCACTGACTCGATGGACGTGAGTCTGAGTGAACTCCGGGAGTTGGTGATGGACAGGGAGGGCTGTTGTGCTGTGATTCATGGGGCGCAAAGAGTCGGACACGACTGAGCCACTGATCTGAACTGCACTGAACTGTATGACAGTGCTCATGAACATATGCTCAGTCATTTCAATCATGTCCAACTCTTTATGACCCTATAGACTGTAGCTCAATAGGCTCTTCTGTCCGTGCGAGTCTCCAGGCAAGAATACTGGAATGGGTTTATGTGTTTTCCTCTGGGTAACCTTCTCAGTCTAGGAATCAAACCTATGTCTCCTCTATTGAAGGCATATTCTTTATCACTGAGCCACCAGGGAAGACCGTGCATGACACAAAGTAAGGTTTAAAATTTTTCATAGTCCTTAGTCTTCTCTGCAAAATCAGTAACATTTCCCTCATAGTTCTAAATAAGTTATAGTTAAAATCTCAGTGACAGTGGCCTTCTTTGCTAAATTCGCCACCATCTCCAGAAAGTTGCACCTCTAGTTCTTTCTCCAGAAGCAGCTTCTCCATTTCCCAAGCCCTTCTTCACTAGTCCAGCTACTTCCAAAGCTCAACAATGACCTCATCAAGGAGATTCCCAGATCTGGCAAATGGCAGTGACCTCTCACTCATATCTTCTAGTGACTCTTTATTTCCATAATTTGTTTTTTTATGCTTACCAGAGATGTCACTTTTTAAATGCATTTCTCTATTTGCTCTTAAGTTTGCTTTATGGCTCACTTCACTATGATTTGAGCTCCTCACAGGCATGGATTCTGCAGGCTTCTTCAATTTCTATTTACCCAGGGCCTGGAATGCTCAAAAATGCTCAAAGATGTGCTGTATAAAATATTTTGTGATTCTACTATGATTGTTTCTTCAAACAAATTTTTATCTTGAAATTCTTTGAGTCACTCTACTCACTGATTCTCAAACATTTTGGCCATTGTGCTTTTTAAAATTACTTTGCCAATAACATTTCTAAGTGGAATTATTTATCACTATGTACCAAACAGGAGATGGCAAGAGAGAACATCAATATTCTAGGAATCAGCAAACTAAAGTGGACTGGGATGGATGAATTTACTCAGATGACCATTATACTTACTACTGTGGGTAGGAATCAGAAGAAATGGAGTAGCCATCAAGGTCAAAAATAGAGTCTGAAATGCAGTACTTGGATGCAATCTCAAAAATGACAGAATGATCACTTTTCCTTTGCAATGCAAACAATTCAATATCACCAATATCCAAGCCTATGCCTCAACCAGTAATGCTGAAGAAGCTGAAGTTGAATGGTTCTATGAAGACCTACAAGACCTTTTAGAACTAACACCCAAAAAAGTTGTCCTTTTCACTATAGGGGACTGGAATGCAAAAGTAGGAAGTCAAGAAACACCTGGAGCAACGGGCATATTTTTCCATGGAGTACAGAATGAAGCAGGGCAAAGGCTGATAGAGTTTTGCCAGGAGAACACACTGGTCATAGCAAACATTCTCTTCCAACAACACAAGAGAAGACTCTACACATGGACGTCACCATATGGTCAACACCAAAATCATATCGGTTATATTCTTTACAGCCAAGATACAGAAGCTCTATACAGTCAACAAAAACAAGCTCGGGAGCTGACTGTGGCTCAGATAATGAACCCCTTATTTCCAAATTCAGACTTAAATTGAAGAAAACAGGGAAAACAACTAGACCATTCAAGTATGACCTAAATCAAATCCCTTATGATTATTCAGTGGAAGTGAGAAATAGATTTAAGGGACTAGATCTGATAGACAGAGTGCTTGATGAACTATGGATGGAGGTTCATGACATTATACAGGAGACAGGGATCAAGATCAACCCCATGGAAAAGAAATGCAAAAAAAAAAAGCAAAATGGCTGTCTGAGGAGGTCTTACAAATAGCTGTTAAAAGAAGAGAAGCTAAAGGCAAAGGAGAAAAGGAAAGATATAAGCATCTGAATGTAGAGTTCCAAAGAATAGCAAGGGGAGATAAGAAAACCTTCCTCAGTGATCAATGCAAAAAAAAAAAAAATAGAGAAAAACAACAGAATGGGAAAGACTAGAGATCTCTTCAAAAAAATTAGAGATACCAAGGGAATATTTCATGCAAAAATGGGCTCGATAAAGGACAGCAATGGTATGGACCTAACAGAAGCAGAAGATATTAAGAAGAGGTGGCAAGAATACACACAGAAGAACTGTACTAAACAGATCTTCATGACCCAGATAATCATGATGGAGTGATCACTCACCTAGAGCCAGACATCCTGGAATGTGAAGTCAAGTGGGCCTTAGAAAGCATCACTATGAACAAAGCCAGTGGAGGTGATGGAATGCCAGGTGAGCTATTTCAAATCCTGACAGATTATGCTGTGTAAGTGTTGCACTCAATATGCTAGCAAATTTGGAAAACTCAGCAGGGGCCACAGGACTGGAAAAGGCCAGTTTTCATTCCAATTCCAAAGCAAGGCAATGCCAAAGAATGCTCAAACTACCACACAATTGCACTCATCTCACACGCTAGCAAAGAAATGCTCAAAATTCTCCAAGCCAGGCTTCAACAGTACATGAACCATGAACTTCCAGATGTTTGAGCTGGTTTTAGAAAAGGCAGAGGAAATTGCCAGAGATCAAATTGCCAACATCCGCTGTATCATCGAAAAGACAAGATAGTTCCAGAAAAACATTTATTTCTGCTTGATTGACTATGCCAAAACCTTTGTGTGGATCACAATAAACTGTGGACAATTCTGAAAGAGATGGGAATACCAGACCACCTGACCTGCCTCTTGAGAAACCTATATGCTGGTCAGGAAGCAACAGTTAGAACTGGACACGGAACAACAGACTGGAATAGGGAAAGGAGTACATCAAGGCTGTACATTGTCACCCTGCTTATTTAACTTATATGCAGAGTACATCATGAGAAACACTGGGCTGGAAGAAGCACAGCTGGAATCAAGATTGCTGGGAGAAATATCAATAACCTCAGATATGCAGATGACACCACCCTTATGGCAGAAAGTGAAGAGGAGCTAAAAAGCCTCTTGGTGAAATTGAAAGAAGAGAGTGAAAATGTTATCTTAAATCTCAACATTCAGAAAAGTAAGATCATGGCATCTGGTCCCATCACTTCATGGGAAATAGATGGGGAAACAGTGGAAACAAGTGTCATACTTTATTTTCTGGGCTCCAAAATCACTGCAGATTGTGATTGCAGCTATGAAATTAAAAAACATTTACTCCTTGGAAGGAAAGTTATGACCAACCTAGACAGCATATTCAAAAGCATAGACATTCCTTTGCCAACAAAGGTCCGTCTAGTCCATCTATGGTTTTTCCAGTAGTCTTGTATGGATGTGTGATTTGGACTGTGAAGAAAGTTGAGTGCCAAAGAATTGATGCTTTTGAACTGTGGTGTTGGAGAAGACTCTTGAGAGTCCCTTGGCCTGCAAGGAGATCCAACAAGTCCATTCTGAAGGAGATCAGTCCTGAGTGTTCTTTGGAAGGACTGATGCTAAAGATGAAACTCCAATACTTTGGCCACCTCATGTGAAGAGTTGACTCATTGGAAGAGACTCTTATACTGGGAGGAATTGGGGGCAGGAGGAAAAAGAGATGACAGAGGATGGGATGGCTGGATGGCATCACCGACTCGATAGACATGAGTTTGAGTAAACTCTGGGAGTTGGTGATGGACAGGGAGGCCTGACATGCTGCAATTCAGGGGTCGCAAAGAGTTGCACACGACTGAGCGACTGAACTGAACTGAAGTGAATATATTTTTATGAAAAATAAATGCACTTACAAAATCAAGCAACTAAAAATGTTTGGCGTTTCACATTTTTTTCAAATGTCTTTTATGTCTGGCTTAATGAAGATACTGGATTTCAATATTTACTCTGCATTCAGCCTGTCCAACAACTCTTTCACTGAGATAGCTAAAGAAGTTCAGTCCTCACATTGATGTGCACTTGGAAATAATACAAGTACTCAAAGAGTCTTTTCAATTGGGAACATTCCCCTTTGACATTATACCAAAATTTGATAATCATAGATTGCTAAAGGTTAGTTGCAATGTGGATTATAAAATCTAACCATGAATCGAATCATTTTCTGCAAATGTAAATCCATTGTCCTATGTTGCATTTTTGAATGAACTTTCTACTACTCATGCATAATTTTGTACTGTTTCTGGAAAAAATATTGGTTTCTTGCATTATTCACATAATCTAGATTTCAACACATATCAAGATAAAATATTGAAAAATATTGTTCATAAATAACCATTACAACCTATAAGCACTATAAAGCTGTCAAGGGCAAAATAGTGCACAAAACTTTTCCAAAATTTTAATGTTTGCCTTAAAATTTAATTTTTAGTATTGGCAATGAATACTCTTAGTTCTCTTAGTTGTTTTCCTTGAAGTGACAGTCTCATTTTGTTTTTGAGAAAATGTATACCTGATACCTAAGATTGCATAACCATAGTTTGAATACTAATTCTTTCAAGTAAAATTATCTGACATGAAAAGAAGCAGTTTTGTTGTTCATTCACTACATCATGTCTGACTATTTGGAACCCCTTGGACTGCAGTACGCCAAGCCCCTCTGTCCATCACTATCTTCCAGAGTTCACTCAAACTCATACCCATTGAGTCAGTGATGCCATCCAACCATCTCATCATATGTCACCAACTTCTCCTCTTGCTCTCAAAATTTCCAGCATTAGGGTCTTTTCCAGTGTGTTGAGATCAGCTAACTGCTTTATTATCTTAGTCCAAAAAAAGAAACTAGTTGGTCTCAACACACCAAATATTCATAAAAGCACTTCTTATGGAGAGAATCTTCACACTTAGCATGCTGAGATGCACTTTATGCATACTCCCCTTTTCCTCACATACATTAGTAAAAATTTGTAATTGTAAAAAAATAACAGTTTTTACCATGTTTCTAAATTCCATATATGTTTGTTAGTATACTGTATTAGTGTTTTTCTTTCTGGCTTACTTCACTCTGTATAATCAGCTCCAGTTTCATCCATCTCATTAGAACTGATTCAAATGTATTCTTTTTAATAGCTGAGTAATACCCCATTGTGTATATGTACCACAGCTTTGTTATCCATGCATCTGCTGATGGACATCTAGGTTGTTGCCATGTCCTGGCTATTATAAACAGTGCTGCAATGAACATCAGCAAAAGAGACACAGATGAATAGAACGAACTTTTGGACTCTGAGGCAGAGGGAGAGGGTGGGAGGATTTGGGAGAATGGCACTGAAACATGTATACTATCATGTAAGAAATGAATCGACAGTCTATGTTCAATACAGGATACAGGATACTTGGGACTGGTGCACGGGGATGATCCAGAGAGTTGATATGGGGTGGGAGGTGGGGGGGGGGGTGGTTCAGGATTGGGAACTCATGTACACCCGAGACAGATTCATGTCAATGTATGGCAAAACCAATACATTATTGTAAAGAAAAATAAAGTAAAAATAAAAATTAAAAAAAAGAATATGTAACCAATGCAAAATAATAATAATAATAATAACAATTTTGCCTCAGCCTCGAATACACTTTGGTGAAATTAGGATTTTTAAACTGAAAATAAACACTATTGTTATTGCTCACTAAGTCATGTCTGGCTCTTTGTAACCCCATGGACTGCAGCTTTCCATGTTCCCCTACCGTTCACTATCTCCAGGAGTTTGCTCAAACTCAGCTACACTGAGTCAATGATGCCATCCAATTATCTCATCCTCTATCACTCTCTTCTCCTCTTGCCCTTAGTTTCTTCCAGCATCAGGTCTTTTCCAGTAAGTCAGCTGTTTGCATCAGGTGGCGAAAGTTTTGGAGCCTCAGCATCAGCATAGACCTTCTAATGAATATTTAAGGTTGATTTCCTTTAGGATTGACTAATTTGATCTCCCTGCTGTCCAAGGTACTCTCAAGAGTCTTCTCAATCACCATAATTCAAAAGCATCAATTCTTTGGCACTCAGACTTCTTTATGGTCCAACTTGTACATCCATACATGACTACTAGAAAAATTATACTTGTTAGTATATAGTACGTACCTTCCCAGGTGGCACTAATGAAAGAACCCACTTGCCAATGCAGGAGATGTAAAATATGCAAGTTCAATCCCGGGGTAGGGAACATCTCCTGGAGAAGGAAATGGCGATCCACTCCAGCATTCTTGCCTAGAGAATCCCATGGACAGAGAAGCCTGGCAGGCTACAGTCCATAGGGGCACAAAGAGTGGGCATGACTGAAGTGATATACTATGTAGTATACGGTATATGTGCATGTGTGCATGCTAAGTCGCTTCAGTGGTGTCTGACTGCAACGCTATGGACTGTAGTCTGCCAGACTCCTCTGCCCATGCATTTTCCAGGCAAGAATACTGGAGTGGGTTGCCATTCCCTCCTCCAAAGGATCTTCTAAACCCAGGGACTGAATCCATGTCTTCTGCAGCTCCTGCATTTCAGGTGATTCTTTACTGCTGCACCACCAAGGAAGTTGTTATAGTATATAGTAAGCAGTATACCTGTTGGTACTACTATTTTTATTCATCAGTAGTTTTCTCCACCATTGTCCTTAGATCATAAGTGCAAATGTAAACATAGTGAAAAAGTCAAATAATATCTTAGTATCATCATTAAAAATATTTAAACCTCACTGACCATATGAAAAATCATGGTGTCTCCTAGACTTCATGGTGTCTCCCATGAGAACTGCTGCTTTCCTTTACAATGTCTGATGGTACTCTGTTTATGTGACTATTAAACAATGTTTGTCTACAGAGAACTGTTTCTTCAGTGGAAGACTGCGTGATTCAGAATTTTATTAAAGGGACTACAATACTAACATCTGATAATTTTAGCACAAAGTGCTGCTTTTGAGAAGCTGAAACCAAAACTAATACTAATTCTTGCTTTTAACACATAAAGAAAGTAAACATCACCACAATTTTTGGATTTCTGACTTAATACAATTTTTAACTGACTTAAAGGCTCAAATTTTTAGAATAGTATGTTCTAGTTCCTCACCTCTTTTTTAGCAATCAGATTTATACTGATGATATAAGAAAATCCAACAATAACTGGAAATTTCAGGATACCATTGTCAAGAAAATCTATTTACCTGTTATGGTATTTGGAGTTTTCTTTATTTGGCTGTTATTTTTTCCCCATGTTTGTTTGCTTGAATTTTTCTAACAAGATATTTTCCAGTGATAGAATTGACAATTATATTTATTTATAGACAAAATTTTTCACCTTTAAATTAATTGTTAGATTATGTCCTGTCTATTTTAATAAGAGCCTATATTTTCTTTGCTGTGTTCTTAATAACTACATAGTATATACTGAAAGCAGGAAATCATCACCATTTACTGGTTTATGTCTTGTGTACACAATGTGAATTTGGTCTTTCATTCAGGCTCTGTGGTCAAGTATCAAGGAAGTATTATGTCAAAACAGCTAAACCATTTACTCCACCTCCAGTTTTCAGCCACAGAAAGGCATCCTGATATGATCCAGTGACAGTCTAATGAGCCATATTAGATACAGTAAAACATTGAAAAGGTGGGAGTGCATGTTTAAAAGGATGGTAAACATGACAAAATACAAGACAGCTGAAAAGAATTAGATACTCCTATGTGTCACTGTGGATAGATTTTTTTTTTCCTTTGCATTTCATACAAATATGGGAACAATAAAGGATAGAAACAGCAAGGGCCTAAGAGAAGCAAGAGAGATTAAGAAGAGGGGAAAAGAATACACAGAAAAACTGTACAAAAAAACTCTTAATGACCCCAGATAGTTAGGATGGTGTGTTTATTCACCTAGAGCCAGACATCCTGGCAGTGAAATTAAAAGTGTGTCTTAGGAATCATTACTATGAACAAAGCTGTGGAGGTGATGGAATTTCAGAAGAGCTGTTTCAAACCCTAAAAAGATGATGCTGTTAAAGTGCTTCACTTAATATGCCAGAAAATTTGGAAAACTCAGCAATGGCCACAGGACTGGAAAAGTTTTCTTCTCAACCCCAAAGAAGGGCAATGACAATGTTCAAACTACCACACAATTATGACCATTTCACATGCTAGCAAGGTAATGCTCAAAATCCTTCAAGCTAGGCTTCAACAGTAGTTGAATTGAGAAATTCCATATATAGAAAAGGCAGAGGGGCGAGAGATCAAATTGCCAGCATCCGTCGGATCATAGAAGAAGCAAGAGAATTCCAGGGAAAAAAAAGAATCTAGATCTATTTCATTGACTATGTTAAAGTCTTTGACTATGTGGATCATTACAAATTGTGAAAATTCTTAAAGAGATAGGAATACCAGACGACTGTACCTGCCTCCTGGAAAACCTGTATCCAGGTCAAGAAGCAACACTTGGAACGAGACATGAAAAAGAGGACTCATTGAAAACTGGGAGAGAAGTACACCAAGGCTGCATATTTTCACACTGTTATTTAACTTATATGCAAATTAAGCATGAAATGCTGGGGTGGATGAATCATAAGCTGAAATTAAGACTGCAGGGAAAAATATCAGTAACCTCAGATACGCAGATGATACCACCTTGCTGGGAGCTGCATTAGGCATTACTGACAAAACAGAGGCACGGCCCTAAACCCCCTCCCTTGTTCTGTAGGCACGGACCTGGAATGAAGGAGTTAGGCTTTGTGATTCTGACTTGTTTTTTTTCCTTTCCTAGGCTGAGTTGACTGAAGAGAATATTAAGGTGCTTATTGTTTTTGAGAGGAGCATGAGAAGGCATAAAGCCTTCTGCAGCTGTGCTCAAAGAATAATTCATAAAGTTAATCATTGACATTTGTTCAAGGACTTTTACAAAAGATTTTTCCAGGGTGAGCACACAAACTGCAGCTTGAGGCCATGGGAGGGATTGCTACCTGAAACCCATTTTGAGAAAAGTGTTTATGGCAAAGGAGTTTGCCGAATTTAGGGCTTAGGAATAATTAAAATGGTTAGAAGCTAAAGATTTAAGGGATGCTATAATGTTAGCATATTCTACTATAGCTTATAAAAATTAGAGACTTTAGAGATATTATTAGCTAGAAGCCCTTTCTAATAAATACTGATCTTAGGATATTAGGGGCAAACAGGACTTAGAAAGATAAGAATTAAAATGGGGAATGTGGTGTGCAGCCCAGACATTAGCATGAGTTACAGTGTATTCACAAGGACACGTGAAAAAGTAGATAAGAGAATCAATGAGGAAGGAACTCCTTTAGAGGGGCAACAATGATTTTTGGAGAAAAATAAATCTGGGTCAAAGGGAACTAAAAAATATCAAAACTCTGACCTAATTCTTTTGTAAAAGTATAAAAAACATCATAAACTTGAAATAAATAGACAGTCCAAGAAAAATGAGAGGCTGCCTCAGTTTCTTGCTGACACCACTCACCCCTTCAGGTTGAATCCCTGGCTGCTGGAGCTGGACTCCAGCACCACATGAATGGCAGAAAGTGAAGAGGAACTTAAAAGTGTCTTGATGAAGATGAAAGAGAAGAGTAAAAAAGTTGGCTTAAAGCTCAACATTCAGAAAACTAAGATCATGGCATCTGGTCCCATCATTTCACTGCAAAGAGATGAGGAAACAATGAAAACAATGACAGACTTTATTTTCTTGGGCTCCAAAATCACTGGAGATGGTGACTGCAACCATGAAATTAAAAGACACTTACTCCTTGGAAGAAAAGCTATGACCAACCTAGACAGCATATTAAAAAGAAGAGACATTGCAGACAAATTCTGTCTAGTCAAAGCTATGGTTTTTCCCAGTAGTCATGTATGGATATGAGAATTGGACCATGAAACTGGGCACCAAAGAATTGATGCTTTTGAACTATGGTGTTGGAGAAAACTCTTGAGAGTCGCTTGGACTGCAAGGAGATCAAACCAGTCAATCCTAAAAGAAATCAGTCTGAATATTCATTGAAAGGACTGATGCTAAAGCTGAAACTCCAAAACTTTAGCCACCTGATGCAAAGAACTGACTCATTGAAAAATACCTTAATGCTGGGAAAGAGTGAAGGCAGGAGGAGAAAGGGACACCAGAGGATGAGACAGTTGGATGGCATCACTGGCTTGATGGACGTGAATTTGAGCAGGCTCTGGGAGCTGGTGGTGAACAGAGAAACCTGACATGCTACAGTCCATGGGGTGGCAAAGAGTCAGACATGACTGACCAACTGAACTGATGAAACTTAAAATCTAAAAGAAAAATTTGATTATTCAGAAATCAGAACTCAAAGGTTGATTATTTTATATGTTCACTGACAGAATAAAATCTAAAATTAAATGAAATAAGTTACAATATTCTCCAGTATTTTCAGTTCAGTTCAGTTCAGTTGCTCAGTCGTGTCCGACTCTTTGCGACCCCGTTAATCGCAGCAGGCAAGGCAACCCTATCCATCACCAACTCCCGGATTTCACACACATCCATTGAGTCAGTGATGCCATCCAGCCATCTCATCCTCTGTCGTCCCCTTCTCTTCCTGCCCCCAATCCCTCCCAGCATCACAGTCTTTTCCAGTGAGTCAACTCTTCGCATGAGGTGGCCAAAGTACTGAAGTTTCAGCTTCAGCATCATTCCCTCCAAAGACATCCCAGGGCTGATCTCCTTCAGAGTGGACTGGTTGGATCTCCTTGCAGTCCAAGGGACTCTCAAGAGTCTTCTCCAACACCACAGTTCAAAAGCATCAATCTTTCCACGCTCAGCTTTCCTCATAGTCCAACTCTCACATCCATACATGACCACTGGAAAAACCATAGCCTTGAATAGACGGACCTTTTTTGGCAAAGGAATGTCTCTGCTTTTGAATATACTATCTAGTTTGGTCATAAATTTGCTTCCAAGGAGTAAGAGTCTTTTAATTTCATAACTGCAATCACCATCCACAGTGATTTTGGAGTCCCCCAAAAAATGTCTGACACTGTTTCCACTTTTCCCCATCTATTTCCCATGAAATCATGGGATCAGATGCCATGTTTTCTGAATGCTGAGCTTTAAGCCAACTTTTTCACTCTCCTCTTTCACTTCCATCAAGAGGCTTTTTAGCTCCTCCTCACTTTCTGCCATAAGGGTGGTGTCATCTGCATATCTGAGGTGATTGATATTTCTCTTGTCAATCTTGATTCCAGCTTCTGCTTCTTCCAGCCCAGCGTTTCTCATGATGTACTCTGCCTATATATTAAATAAGCAGGGTAACAATATACAACCTTGACGTACTCCTTTTCCTATTTGGAACCAGTCTGTTGTTCCATGTTCAGTTCTAAATGTTGCTTCCTGACCTGCATGCAGGTTTCTCAAGAAGCAGGTCAGGTGGTCTGGTATTCCCATCTCTTTCAGAATTGTCCACAGTTTATTGTGATCCACACAGTCAAAGGATTTGGCATAGTCAATAAAGCAGAAATAGATGTTTTTCTGGAACTTTCTTGCTTTTTCCATGATCCAGTGGATGTTGGCAATTTGATCTCTGGTTCCTCTGCCTTTTCTAAAACCAGCTTGAACATCTGGAAGTTCACGGTTCACGTATTGCTGAAGTCTGGCTTGGAGAATTTCTAGCAGTACTTACTAGCTTGTGAGATGAGTGCAACTGTACAGTAGTTTGAGCATTCTTTGGCATTGCCTTTCTTTGGGATTGGAATGAAAACTGACCTTTTCCAGTCCTGTGGCCACTGCTGGGTTTCCCAAATTTGCTGGCATATTGAGCGCAGCACTTACACAGCATCATCTTTCAGGATTTGAAATAGCTCAACTGGAATTCCATCACCTCCACTGTCTTTGTTCATAGCGATGCTTTCTAAGGCCCACTTGACTTCACATTCCAGAATTTCTGGCTCTAAGTGATGATCACACCATCGTGATTATCTTGGTCATAAAGCTCTTTTTGTACAGTTCTTCTGTGCATTCTTGCCACCGCTTCTTAATATCTTCTGCTTCTGTTAGGTTCATACATTTTCTGTCTTTATCATGCTCATCTTTGCATGAAATATTCCTTTGTTATCTTTAATTATCTTGAAGACATTTCTAGTCTTTCCCATTCTGTTGTTTTCCTCCATTTCTTTGCACTGATCACTGATGTCCCTTAAATATATTTCTCACTTCCACTGTATAATCATAAAGGATTTGAATTAGGTCACACCTGAATCGTCTAGTGGTTTTCCCTACTTTCTTCAATTTAAGTCTTAATTTGGTAAGAAGAAGTTCATGATCTGAGCCATAGTCAGCTCTTGGTCTTGTTTTTGCTGACTGTATACAGCTTATTCATCTTTGACTGCAAAGAATATAATCAATCTGATTTCAGTGTTGACCACCTGGTGATGTTCTTGTGTAGAGTCTTATCTTCTTTTGTTGGAAGAGGGTGTTTGCTATGACCAGTGCATTATCTTGCAAAACTCTATTAGCCTTTTCCCTTACACAATGTGGTCCACTGGAGAAGGGAATGGCAAACCACTTCAGTATTCTTGCCTTGAGAACCCCATAAACAGTATGAAAGTGCAAAATCATAAGATACTGAAAGAGGAACTAACCCAGGTTGGTAGGTTCCCAATATGCTATTGGAGATCAGTGGAGAAATAACTCCAGAAAGAATGAAGGGATGGAGCCAAAGAAAAAACAATACCCAGCTGTGGATGTGACTGGTGATAGAAGCATGGTCCAATACTGTAAACAGCAATATTGCATAGGAACCTGGAAGGTTAGGTCCATGAATCAAGGCAAATTGGAAGTAGTAGAACAGGAGATGCCAAGGGTGAACGTCAACATTCTAGGAATCAGTGAACTAAAATGGACTGGAATGGGTGAATTTAACTCAGATGACCATTATATCTACTACTGTGGACAGGAATTCCTTAGGAGAAATGGAGTAGCCATCATAGTCAACAAAAGAGTCTGAAATGCAGTACTTGGATGCAATCTCAAAAATGACAGAATGATCTCTGTTCGTCTCCAAGGCAAACCATTCATTATCACAGTAATCCAAGTCTATGCCCCTACCAGTAATGCTGAAGAAGCTGAAGTTGAACGGTTCTATGAAGACCTACAAGACCTTTTAGAACTAATAACCAAAAAAGAGATCCTTTTCCTTATAGGGGACTGGAGTGCAAAAGTGGAACTCAAGAAACACCTGGGGTAACAGGCAAATTTGGCCTTGGAATACAGAATGAAGCAGGGTAAAGACTAATAGAGTTTTAGTATTTTAGATTGTCCCATACTTCTCTCACCAAAATGTGCTATGATTTATTTTACTCATGGTTTCCTAGAGATATGATTATCATTTAAAAGTGAAGACTAGATGATACAGAAGAGCTGAAATTGAGAATTAGTATTAACTATGTATTTATACATCTGAGTCTGAAGAGAAGAAAACTTGTCATGTCAAGCTGAGTTTATCACATTAGGTTTTGAATATGTCTGCCCTGACTTGACTGCCTTTCATGACCATCAGCTTATGTAATGGTTTCAAAGAGCTGAACTGTGTCATGAGTTGCTGATTCCCATGGTGTCAGAGTAGGATAAGAGAATTTTAATATCTATAATGCCACTTGATAACAAATGACTAAAGTTAATAATGCTGCACTGAACACTGGAAATCTGCAGTAGATTTCAGGTGTTCTCACCATAAGAGCTGTGGTAATAATGTGAGGAGATGAGTGTGTTAGAATGACTATAATAAACATTTTACTATGTATATATTTATCAAATCATTTGTACTTTTACAATATGTAGTTTTCATTAGAAATCAAAATTACTGAAGTAAGCCAGAAAGAAAAACACCAATACAATATACTAACGCATATATATGAAATTTAGAAACATGGTAACGATAACCTTGTATGTGAGACAGCAAAAGAGACACAGATGTATAGAACAGTCTCTTGGACTCTGTGGGAGGGGGTGAGGGTGGGATGACTTGGGAGAATGGCATTGAAACATGTATAATATCATATATGAAATGAATAGCCAGTCCAGGTTTGATGCATGATACTGGATGCTTGGGGCTGGTGCACTAAGTTGACCCAGAGGGATGATACGGGGAGGAAGGAGGGAAGGGGGTTCAGGATGAGGAACACGTGTATACCTGTGGCAGATTCATGTTGATGTATGGCAAAACCAATACAATATTGTAAAGTAATTAATCTCCAATTAAATAAATTGGTATTTTAAAAATAAGAAAATAAATAAATAAAAAGAAAAGAAATCAAAATAATAAACTTCAAAGGCAGCACCTGAAATCTATAGTATTATTAACTATAGTCATTTTGTATATTAAATCTTGAGTGTATAGTGTATACATTTTACATATATAATATTCATTTTGCTATATACCTGAAACTAACACAACATTGTAAATCAACTGTACTCCTATAAAAATATTTAAAGAAAGATCTAAGTGTTAGACTGAATACTATGAAACTCCTAGAGGAAAACATAACCAGAACACACTTTGACATAAATTGCAACAATATATTTTTGAATGTGTTAAATTAAGAGTGTAGGATTAACATATAGAAGCTACTATATATAAAATAAACAAGAACCTACTGTATAGCACAGGGACCTACATTCAAAATCTTTTAACAATTTATAATGAAAAAGAATCTTAAAAAGTATATATATATATGCATATATAACATATCTACAAATACATATATAATTTATTTAATATATGATATACAATATATAATTTTATATCTATGTAAATATATTACATAAGTAAACATAGTTATTTATATTTATTATTTATATAGTTATAGTAAATAATATATATTAGTAAATATTCACTATGTATATAATTCTATATAATTTATATATATAAAGTGATCTATATTCAATATCATTTAATAAGCTAAAACGGAAAAGTAACTGAAAAAGAATATACATATATATATACACACACACATATATATTCAATAAATATAATTATACATCAGTCATTCATTCAGCCGTGTCTGACTCTTTGCGACCTCAAGGACTGTAGCCTACCATCCATGGAATTTTCCAGGCAAGAGTACTGGAGTAGGTTGCCATTTCCTTCTCCAGCGGATCTTTCCAACCCGGGATCAAACCTGGGTCTCCAGTATTGTAGGCAGACTCTTTACCCTCTGAGTCATCAGGGAAGCCCATAATTATATATATTTATATAATATATAGACAAAGTGTGTATATATATATATATATGATCAGAAATAATTTATTCAGCTAAAATATATAATTTAATACAGAATTTAACATATATGAAAATTTATATAATTAATGTTACATATAATCATATATATTTGTGTATATAATTATATGTAATATATAAAAAATTATATAAATCATGTGCTTATGTAAATATAAAAGTACATAGTTATATATTGTATATATAAATACATTGCATATAATTACATATATTTGAATATATACTATGTGCTTCCCCAGTGTCTGAGTGGTGAACGATCCACCTGCAATGCGGGAGACATGGGTTAAGTCTCTGGGTGAGGAAGATACTCTGAAGCAAGGGATGACTATCCACCCCAATATTCTTGCTTGGAAAATCTCATGGACAGATGAGCCTGCCAGGCTACAGTTCATAGGGTCGCAGTCAGACATGACTGAAGCACCTTAGCAAGCATGCAAATATATATGTATATAATATTCTTTTCAGATTCTTTTCCATTAAAAGTTACTAAGAGATACAGAATATAGGTCCTTGCCGTATACAAGAGGTAAACAGTAGATTGTATATGGTAGCTTGTATGTTCATTCCAAACTCCTGATTTAAAACGTTTAAAAATTATTGCCGGAATTTGTAGCAAAATGTGTTCGGCCTACTTTTCCCTCAGATACTTTTTTTTTTGAATTGTTTTTATTATTATTATTATTATTAGAAAATAAAAACCTGGGAGCAAATTTAATCTTCAGGAAAGTCTTTAAGTAAAAGATGCATACAATCAGAAAAAAAAAAGCCTTTGGTATAACTATATTCCCTTCTCCATTCTTATGTTGAATGATAAAGTCATTCTAAAATATTCTCCCTAGCTATCAAATAAATAAATAAATAAATAAATAAAACACAAAAAAACCCTACCAGTGATACTGGTAGATCTAGCCCACTTTAGGTAACAATCAAGCATAGTATTGATAAATGTTCTTTAGTCATTCTAGCTCACACCTTTCTCACGTCTCCACTACCCCACAAGCAAACAGAACAATCACAGATTTGAGATGGTCAGTAACAGGTGTACCCTCTTGTTTTTCTGCCATGAACAGGAGCAGGCAACCAATTTCCTCAGATACTTTTATAGTATCCAGTCTTACACTTCAGTTCAATTCAGTTGCTCAGTCATGTCCGACTCTTTGCGACCCCATGAATCGTAGCACGCCAGGCCTCCCTGTCCATCACCAACTCCCAGAGATCACTCAGACTCACATCCATCGAGTCAGTGATGCTATCCAGCCATCTCATCCTCTGTCGTCCCCTTCTCCTGCCTCCAATCCCTCCCAGCATCAGAGTCTTTTCCAATGAGTCAACTCTTCGCATGAGGTGGCCAAAATACTGGAACTTCAGCTTCAGCATCATTCCCTGCAAAGACATCCCAGGGCTGATCCCTTCAGAATGGGCTGGTTGAATCTCCTTGCAGTCCAAGGGACTCTCATGTCTTCTCCAACACCACAGTTAAAGGATCAGTTCTTCTGCACTTAGCCTTCTTCACAGTCCAACTCTCACATCCATACATCACCACTGGAAAAACCATAGCCTTGACTAGACGGACCTTTGTTGGCAATGTAATGTCTCTGCTTTTCAATATGCTATCCTAGTTGGTCATAACTTTTCTTCCAAGGAGTAAGCACCTTTTAATTTCATGGCTGCAGTTACCATCTGCAGTGATTTTGGAGCCCCCCAAAAAAGTCTGACACTGTTTCCACTGTTTCCCCAGCTATTTGCCAGTAAGTGATGGGACCAGATGCCATTATCTTCATTTTCTAAATGTTGAGTTTTAAGCCAACTTTTTCACTCTCCACTTTCACTTTCATCAAGAGGCTTTTTAGTCTTACACTTAGAACTTAAAAAAAAATATTTTAATTAATTATAGTTGATTTAGTTGTGTTTCATGTGTATAGCAAAGTGAATCAGCTCTACATATATGTATATCTACTCTTTTCTTAGATTCTATTCCAATACATTACAGAATATTTAATAGAATTCCTGTGTTATACAGTAGGTTCTTTTTAGCTTATTTATATGTAGTAGTGTGTATACATCAATCCCAATCTCCCAGTTTGCCCTTCCCCACCACGTTATTGCCTGGTAATCATAAGCTGTTGTTGTTGGTTTCCTACAAATGTGACTACTGTTTTGTAAATAAGTTTATTTGTGCCTTTTTTTAAAAAAATAGATTCCACATACAAGAGATATTATATATCTGTCTTTCTTTGTCTGACTTAACTTCACTCAGATCTACATCTAGTTTTCTTTCTTTTTCTTTCTTTCTTTTTTTTTTTTTTTTGAGTGTGGTGTTAGATAATGTTCTAATTTCATTTTTCTACATGCAGCTGTCCAGGTTTACCATGACCAGTTATTGAAGTGACTGTCTTTTCTCGATTGTATATTCTTACCTCCTTTGTTGATGATTGACTGTAAGAATATGACTCTATTTATGTCCTGTTCCATTGTTCTATATTTCTGTTCTTGTGTCAGTACCATACTATTTTGATTCCTGTAGCTTGGTAGTATAGGGAAATCTGACTTTTAATTTCATGGCTGCAGTTACCATCTGCAGTGATTTTGGAGCCCCCCAAAAAAGTCTGACACTGTTTCCACTGTTTCCCCAGCTATTTGCCAGTAAGTGATGGGACCAGATGCCATTATCTTCATTTTCTGATTGTTGAGTTTTAAGCCAACTTTTTCACTCTCCACTTTCACTTTCATCAAGAGGCTTTTTAGTCTTACACTTAGAACTTAAAAAAAAATATTTTAATTAATTATAGTTGATTTAGTTGTGTTTCATGTGTATAGCAAAGTGAATCAGCTCTACATATATGTATATCTACTCTTTTCTTAGATTCTATTCCAATACATTACAGAATATTTAATAGAATTCCTGTGTTATACAGTAGGTTCTTTTTAGCTTATTTATATGTAGTAGTGTGTATACATCAATCCCAATCTCCCAGTTTGCCCTTCCCCACCACGTTATTGCCTGGTAATCATAAGCTGTTGTTGTTGGTTTCCTACAAATGTGACTACTGTTTTGTAAATAAGTTTATTTGTGTCTTTTTTTAAAAAATAGATTCCACATACAAGAGATATTATATATCTGTCTTTCTTTGTCTGACTTAACTTCACTCAGATCTACATCTAGTTTTCTTTCTTTTTCTTTCTTTCTTTTTTTTTTTTTTTTGAGTGTGGTGTTAGATAATGTTCTAATTTCATTTTTCTACATGCAGCTGTCCAGGTTTACCATGACCAGTTATTGAAGTGACTGTCTTTTCTCGATTGTATATTCTTGCCTCCTTTGTTGATGATTGACTGTAAGAATATGACTCTATTTATGTCCTGTTCCATTGTTCTATATTTCTGTTCTTGTGTCAGTACCATACTATTTTGATTCCTGTAGCTTGGTAGTATAGGGAAATCTGAAGTCGGGAACTGTGATTCTTCTAACTCCCTTCTTCTTTCTCAATATTTTTTGGTTATTTGATGTCATTTGTGTTCCCATCCACATTTTACATTTTTGTTCTAGCTTGTGAAAAATGTCACCTGATTATTTATAGAGACTGTATTGATCAGTATACTGCCTTGGGTGTTGTTGTTTAGTCACTAAGTTGGGTCCGACTCTTCACAACCACATGGACTGCAGTACACCAGGCTTCCCTGTCCTTCACTATCTCCCAAAGTTTGCTCAGATTCATGTTCATTGAGTCAGTGATGCTATCTAACCATTCAATCCTCTGCTTCCTTCTTCTCCTTTCACTTTCAATCTTTCCCATCATCAGGGTATTTTGCAATGACTCAACTCTTCACATCAGGTGGCCAAATATTAGAGTTTCAGCTTCAGCATTAGTCCCTCCAATGAACATTCAGGGTTGATTTCCTTTAGGATTGACTTACTTGATCTCCTTGTCATACAAGAAACTCTCAAGTCTTCTCCAGCACCACAATTTAAAGGCATCAGTTCTTTGGTGCTCAGCCTTCTTTATGGGTTGTTGTTCAGTTGTTCAATCGTTCAGTCATGTTTGACTCTTCCAAACTCCACGGACTGCAGCACACCAGGCTTCCCTGTCCTTCACTATCTCCCAAAGTTTGCCCCAAATCATGAACACTGGGTCAGTGATGCCATCCAAACATCTCATCCTCTGTCACCCCTTCTCCTCCTGCCCTCAATCTTTCCTAACATTAGAGTCTTTTCCAACGAGTCGGTTCTTTGCATCAGGTGGCCAAAGTATTGGAGCTTCAGTTTCAGAATCAGCACTTGCAATGAATATTCAGGATTGTTTTCCTTTAGGAATGACTGAGTTGATCTCCTTGCTGTCTAAAAAACTCAAGAATTTCCTCTAGCATCACATTTCAAAATCATACTATGGAAAATTATTTAGCTATATTTTAATCAATTGGTACATTTCTACAAGGAAAATGCAAAGACAATCTACTGCATACATTTTTCATATAGCTATACTTTCTCCCATTTATCAAATTTTTTTTGTTTTTATTTGTAATTTTGTATATAACTGACAAGTTTTGCAATAAAAGGACACATGTATATACTTGGAAATAAGTTTCTTTTTTAATTCTGGACACTACAAATCCAAAATAGATAAACCCAGCAGTCTTAATAATAAATGAAATTTTGAAAATGCATAGTTAGTATATCTATAAGTGAAACTTTTATTATTTCTACTTTTTTGTGATATTTTGGTATCTTTAGTTTCCTTCACAATATGTTTAAATGATTTCTACTCTAGAATACCATAATGGATTTGATCATATATTTCAGAATTGTTTTGGTTTGAGAATGGCAAAATACCTTTAATCTGTATGAACAGAATTTTTTTTAAGAGTACACAGGTACATTAGTTACCCAATGAATAGACAGGCAGTTGTGTCTAAAGCTACATGAGAATAGAGCTTGTAAGTGCATAATTAAAGTCTTTAACAATCTAGGCTTTATTACCAGTTAATATACTTAATTGTATATTTTTGCAAATATTTGCATTACTTGGCAACTCCTCAAATCAGAAATGGAGTGACCATTGTGAAATCACAATTCCCTTTAATGTATCTAAAATTGACTTGATTCCCACATATGTATAAGTTTTGTTCTCCCAATGGTTACTAGGGAATTTAATATTTAAATGCATAGTTTTTGTCACACTCTCTCTATTTATAGTCTCTCTGATTCTAAGGTGCAGAGCAATCCAGTGGTAAAGTAAGAACAGTGACTCGGGAACCATGAATTTTTTGGTGTTGTATGATAGCATCTGTGTAATTTAATGCTTTCTTTACTTATAATGACAGTGACAAGATGCATGGTTAAGTGTACATTTAAAAACAATTCCTAAAATGGTGCTAAATACCTAGGAAGCATTTATCATTATTAGCTACTATTTTCAATATAGTCATTGTTTCTCCTTTGTTCTTTCTCAAGTTAAGAGTCAACATAATCCTTTTTTTCTTAGATTTTTCCAGGGAACACCTAGAATCTTCAGGTGATGGAAGTTAGGAAAAGTGGTCAAGTATTTCAGAGAATGGCAAAACAAGGCAAAAATAAGGAACACTGAATATTATCCATCTTTGTTTCCAGAAACCCCTTGACATTCTGACCTCAAGTATGAAGATCCCTCTGAGCCTCAGTACCAGTGTTCCCACCCCAGAGCCTATGCTCATCTTACAATTCTAGGAATTCTTAATCCTTCACACTCTAGAAACTCAATTAATTTTTTCTATCATATTAAGAAGAGCAATTGACTTTTATAATGCCCTTTTTTTTTTTTTTTTACTTCTGCACTATACCTTAAGCGAATTAAATGGTCTACCATAATATTTCTCAAATGAAGGAAAATCTTTCCTTAAAAGGAATGGAAAATGTTTTTGTTCTTATTTCACAGATTTGATCACAAAAAATGGTTAATATGTGACAGCTCCAAAATAATTGGCTCTGCTGTGTTACTCAGATGAGGACTAGAGAAACGTTTAGCTGCTAGTTAATTACCTGGTTTTGTGAAACATGACTGTGATTCAAGTTGCATTTCTGTGGCAGAGAGTCAGAGTCAGATCTGTATCAAATTTCAGGTTCAGCTGTCTTGCTTCCTATAGACATAATCTTGGCAAAAGAACCTCTGAATTTCAGTGTCCTTATCTTTAAAATAAGGACAGTAATAAAGGCTGACATGAGGACCAAATGACATTGTATAGCAGTAATACACTTAGCATTATGCCTAGACATGGGAAAGGCTCCATTTTGGTAACTATTATGATATGATTGGCCATCTTCACATATGTTTATCTGACCAAAATTACAATCAAGTAGTATAATAGTCATCTAAAAAGAATAGCAATTTCCATGAGAAGTTCAAATGTGCTACCTTTATTTTTTAACTATCTAGTTTTTCCGGGGAAAAATGAAAAGGAGTACAATAAAGTAAATAAAAAGAAATGAATGCAAAGATTTTTAAGAGAAGAGTACAAACAAGAAATGTTTAGGTTTTGTTAAACTATAAATTGGGTTCATATCTATTCCAATTTAGCTTTTTCATTTTGCATAATTTTTTAATCTAAATTTATTTTCATTTTCCTACATTGTAGAAACTTTCCAAAATTCTATTTCTATCTCATTCAATCTTTGTGCATTGTATACTTTCCTTGACAATCAAAAGATATCAATATTTATATTTTAAAGTATATTTTAATACTTAGGAAATGAAATGTTCAGGAAAAAGAAACTATTTTAGTTTTGCAGTGAAATGGATATAGATAGCTTTTATTTATACAAATATAATTATATCTGGTAGAATTTAATATGAATATTTTTCAAATGTTACTATTTGAGGGCCTGGTATATATAACTAGCTTTATAATTATGAAAAATAGAAGCCTTGTTTATTTTGGAATGATAGTTCCCATGGTGGTGTTCATAATTAATGATAGCTCTTAAAAAAAAAAAAAAAAAACTGTCTCCTATGTTCAAAACAGTGATGAGCTTGTGAGCTACATATACCTAGGGGCCTTTGGGCTTCGGTATACTGCACTACCCTTTAGACATATTTTCATTTTCTACATTTGGTTTTAATTGATGCCAGTCTTCTACATGCTTACCATTACTTTCAGAATAAGAGATAAATTCACTATCACTTTGCAACAGAACAGTTCATGACCCCCTCTATAAAAGAGAAGTGCCCCTCAGATATAGTTACACAGCCAAGAACACATTTTCCCAATCCCCTCCCTCACTCATAACCCAATTTCTTATATCTGTTCGATGTACAAAGCTAGTTCTCATCAACAGATATGAATTGACCTCTGGCTTGTAATGTTCAGGAAATGCATTTGTCATTTTCTAGGTGAAGAAAACTTTAAAGATCTAACATATGATTGAAAGTTCTAGAGTTTAGAAAAGGTGACTATTTCTAGAACCCCATCCCTGAAAAGAATTAAGAATACACAATGCCAAGAGCAACACATAGAACCTCTCCCCAAAAAAGAATTAAGAAGAATAATGCCAAGAGCAACACAGAATATATAATGCCAATAAGTTTAATAAGCTCATTAAGATCTATTTTGTATACATAAGAACTAAGCCATGCAGCAAAAATCAATTCAAAGTATGCTCCATCTGCTTCAAGCATATTGTTCAGATGACTCAAATTAGCTGTTGTTGAGAGATAAAGATGTAAAAGGAGAGAAAACCAAAACTAAAATCAACTTGAGAATTGGAACAAAAAGAGAATGTTGCAGGTTGACACTAACATTGACCAGACTAGATGCAAAAGAGCAACACATAGAACCTCTCCCCAAAAAAGAATTAAGAAGAATAATGCCAAGAGCAACACAGAATATATAATGCCAATAAGTTTAATAAGCTCATTAAGATCTATTTTGTATACATAAGAACTAAGCCATGCAGCAAAAATCAATTCAAAGTATGCTCCATCTGCTTCAAGCATATTGTTCAGATGACCTCAAATTAGCTGTTGTTGAGAGATAAAGATGTAAAAGGAGAGAAAACCAAAACTAAAATCAACTTGAGAATTGGAACAAAAAGAGAATGTTGCAGGTTGACACTAACATTGACCAGACTAGATGCAAATAGAGCAGTGCTTCCTCTCCAAGAAATCAAAACCTTGTTTCAAAAAAAAAAAAAAAAAATTGCAAATATAACATGTCTTTCAATTCAGTTCATTCACTCATTTGTGTCCGACTCTTTCCGACCACATGAGTCTCAACACACCAGACCTCCCTTTCCATCACCAACTCCCGGAGTTCACTTAAACTCATGTCCATCAAGTCGATGATGACATCCAGCCATCTCATCTTCATTTGTCCCTTTCTACTCCTGCCCCCAGTCCCTCCCAGCATCAGAGCTTTTCCAATGAGTCAACTCTTGCAAAGTATCGGAATTTCAGCTTTATCATCAGTCCTTCCAATGAACACCCAGGACTGATCTCCTTTAGGATGGACTGCTTGGACTTCCTTGCAGTCCAACGGACTCTCGAGTCTTCTCCAACACCACAGTTCAAACGCATCAACTCTTCGGCACTCAGCTTTCTTCACAGTCCAACACTCACATCCATACATGACTACTGGAAAAACCATAGCCTTGACTAGACGGACCTTTGTTGGCAAAGTAATGTCTCTGCTTTTGAATATGCTATCTAGATTAGTCATAACTTTCCTTCCAAGCAGTAAGTGTCTTTTAATTCATTGGTTGCAATCACCATCTGCAGTGATTTTGGAGCCCCCCAAAATTAAAATCTGACACTGTTTCCTGTTTCCCCATCTATTTCCCATGAAGTGATGGGATCAGATGCCATGATGTTACTTTTCTGAATGTTGAGCTTTAAGCCAACTTTTTCACTCTCTTCTTTCACTTTCAACAAGAGGGTTTTTAGTTGCTCTTCACTTTCTGCCATAAGGGTGGTGTCATCTGCATATCTGAGGTGATTGATATTTCTCCCGGCCATCTTGATTCCAGTTTGTGCTTCTTCCAGCTCAGCGTTTCTCATGATGTACTCTGCATATATAAGTTAAATAAGCAGGGTGACAATATACAGCCTTGATGCACTCTTTTTCCTATTAGGAACCAGTCTGTTGTTCCATGTCCAGTTCTAACTGTTGCTTCCTGACCTGCATATAGGTTTCTCAAGAGACAGGTCAGGTGGTCTGGTATTCCCATCTCTTTCAGAATTTTCCACAGTTTATTATGATTCACAATAAACTGTCAAAGTCAAAGGCTTTGGCATACTCAATAAAGCAGAAATAGATGTTTTTCTGGAACTTTCTTGCTTTTTCAATGATCTTGAAATTTGATCTCTAGTTCCTTTGCCTTTTCTAAAACCAGCCTGAACATCTGAAAGTTCATGGTTCACGAATTGCTGAAGTCTGGCTTGGAGAATTTTGAGCATTACTTTATTAGCCTGTGAAATGAGTGCAATTGTGCGGTAGTTTGAGCATTCTTTGGCATTGCCTTGCTTTGGGATTGGAATGAAAACTGACCTTTTCCAGTCCTGTGGCCCCTGCTGAGTTTTCCAAATGTGCTGGCATATTGAGTGCACAGCATCATCTCTCAGGGTTTGAAATAGCTCACCTGGCATTCCATCACCTCCACTAGCTTTGTTCGTAATGATGCTTTCTAAGGCCCACTTGACTTCACATTCCAGGATATCTGGCTCTAGGTGAGTGACCACACCATTGTGATTATCTGGGTCATGAAGATCTTTTTTGTACAGTTCTTCTGTGTATTCTTGCCACCTCTTCTTAATATCTTCTGCTTCTATAAGGTCCGTACCATTTCTGTCCTTTATCGAGCCCATCTTTGCATGAAATATTCCCTTGGTATCTCTAGTTTGCTTGAAGAGATCTCTAGTCATTCCCATTCTGTTGTTTTTTCTATTTCTTTGCATTGTTCACTGAAGAAGGCTTCCTTATCTCTTCTTGATATTCTTTGGAACTCTGCATTTAGATGCTTATATCTTTCCTTTTCTCCTTTGCCTTCTCTTCTTTACTCAGCTATTTATAAGACCCATTTTGCTTTTTTTTCCCCCCTTTGGGGATGGTCTTTGTCCTTGTCTCCTGTACAATGTCATGAACCTCCATCCATAGTTCATCAGGCACTCTGTCTATCAGATCTAGTCCCTTAAATCTATTTCTCACTTCAACTGTATAATCATAAGGGATTTAATTTAGGTCATACCTGAATGGTCTAGTGGTTTTCCCTACTTTCTTCAATTTAAGTCTGAATTTGGCAATAAAGAGTTCATAATCTGAGCCACAGTCAGCTCCTGGTCTTGTTTTTGCTGACTGTATAGAGCTTTTCCATCTTTTGCTTCAAAGAATATAATCAATCTCATTTCGGTGTTGACCATCTGGTGATGTCCATGTGTAGAGTCTTCTCTTGTGTTGTTGGAAGAGGGTGTTTGCTATGACCAGTGTGTTCTCTTGGCAAATCTATTTGCCTTTGTCCTGCTTCATTCTGTACTCTAAGGCCAAATTTGCCTGTTACTCCAGGTGTTTCTTGACTTCCTCCTTTTGCATTCCAGTCCCTTGTAATGAATAGGACAACTTTTTTGGGTGTTAGTTCTAAAAGGTCTTGTTGGTTTTCATAGAACCATTCAACTTCAGCTTCTTCAGCATTACTGGTTGGGGCATAGGCTTAGATTACCGTGATATTGAATGGTTTGCCTTGGAAATGAGCAAAGATCATTCTGTCATTTTTGAGATTGCATCCAAGCACTACATTTTGGACTCTTTTGTTGACCATGATGGTTACTCCATTTCTCCTAAGGAATTCCTGCCCACCTAGTAGATATAATGGTCATCTGAGTTAAATTCACCCAATCCAGTCCATTTTAGTTCACTGATTCCTAGAATGTTGACATTCACTCTTGCCATCTCCTGTTTGATCACTTCCATTTGCCTTGATTCACGGACCTAACCTTCCAGGTTTCCTATGAAATATTGCTGTTTACAGTATTGGACCTTGTTTCTATCACCAGTCACATCCACAGCTGGGTATTGTTTTTGCTTTGGCTCATCCCTTCATTCTTTCTGGAGTTTTTGCTCCACTACTCTCCAGTAACATATTGGGCACCTACTGACCTGGGGAGTACCTCTTTCAGTATCCTATCATTTTGCTTTTTCATCCTGTTCATGGGATTTTCAAGGCAAGAATACTGAAGTGGTTTGCCATTTCCTTCTCCAGTGGAGCACATTCTATCAGACCTCTTTACCATGACCTGTCCTTCTTGGGTGGCCCCACAGAGCATGGTTTAGTTTTTTTTTTTTTTTTTAATTAGACAAGGCTGTGGTCTGTGTGATCAGATTGGCTAACTTTCTGTGATTATGGTTTCACTGTGTCTGCCCTCTGATGCCCTCTTGCAACACCTACCATGTTACTTTGGTTTCTCTTACCCTGGACATGGGGAATCTTTCCATGGCTGCTCCAGCAAAGCATATCCACTGCTCCTTACCTTGGGTGAGGGGTATCTCCTCATGGCTGCCCCTCCTGACCTTGAACGTGGAGTAGCTCCTCTTGGCCCTCCAGCACTTGTGCGCAGCCTCTGCTCCTTGGACATGAAGTTGCTCCTCTCGGCCACCACCCTGACCTCGGACCTGGAGTAGCTCCTCTCGGCCACTCCTGCGCCATGTCAGCCTGGCACTCTCTGTTGCTGCCCCTGACCTTGGTCGAGCAGTGGCTCCTCTTGGCCACACTTCTGCGAGGTCCATCACAGCTGGCACGCTTCTGCATTGTCCTCAAATTCATAGCAGCACAAAACACTGTGTTCTGCCTTCCATGAGGGCCACATGCTACCCAGAGTCCATTTCAGATGTGACCAGAGAGGTGATCCAGGCACTGTGGACAGGAGATCAGTCTAACATAAGAACTAACTTGCTGTAGGGTGAGGCAGAGGTGTCACAGGTGATAACTTCCTGTTTGCCTCTTAGCTATGTGTTCGCAGACTTCCCTGATAGGTCAGCTGGTAAAGAATCCGCCTGCAATGTGGGATACCTGGGTTCAATCCCTGGGTTGGGTAGATCCCCTGGAGCAGGGAAAGGCTACCCACTCCAGTATTCTGGCCTGGAGAATTCCATGGACTGTATAGTCCATGGGGTCACAAAGAGTTGGACACGACTGAGCGACTTTCACTTCACACTATGTGTTCCCACCATTCCCTTTCTGAGGGAACATTCAATGTAAGAATCCTGCCCTTGATTCATTTGTTTAGATTAAAGGTGGGGGTTGTTTTTGAGTCTATAAAAGCCAGATCGAATGGGAAGGTTTGGACATCACCCAGAAACTCTTGACTTTGTGCTGGATGTAGTATCTCTTTGAGAATATGTGCTGTGACTCTCAGGAAGGGACTGGGTATCTTCTATATGGGAGAAAGTGTTGTGTATGGATATTTAAGTAGCCAGAGGCACAGACTAAGGGAACACCACTAACTATCAGTCAGCATTTACTAAAGGCAGCTGCTGAGAGAGGAGCACTTTTTCCAGGCACTCTGTCTCCAGGTTCAGGGTCAGCAAGTTGATGCCACAGGCTAAGTTCAGCCTACTACTTACCTATCCTCACAAGGCTGAAGGACAGAGAAAGCATTTTACATTTTAGAATAGTTGGGAAAATATTTTTAAATAATGTTTTGTGAAATTTATTAAATTAAAATAAATTAGATAAAATTCAATAAAAATAAATTAAATAAAATTCAAATTTCAGTTCCCATAAATAGAGTTGCACTGGAACACAGCCACGACCAATCATGTCATATTATCTATGACTGCTTTCAGACTAAAATCATAGTGATGAGCAATTGTGACAGAGATGAATGGGCTAAAAAAGCTTAAAGCATTTACTCTATAGAAAAGAAGTTTGCCTATAGCTTATATAGAGGGTGTCACTGAACTGATGAGAATGAGTTCAGGCCAGCTTTTTCTGCACTTTCTCCTGTAACCTTCTGCTGTATGTAGAAGCTTCTAAGACACTGGTTAGCAGTTGGAGCACATGACAGAAGGAGCCTAAGGTCTTGCATTACTGTATGGAGAAATCTCACCCTCTTAATCCCACTGAATAGAGATACTTCTATTAGCAGCTAATTGAGAAAGATGAATGGTAATTAAGCTCCTGAAATTTCGTGGTTACTGGTTACATCAGTAAAGATTCAAAAAACTAAGATAGACTGCTAAATTTTTAACCCAGCAGAGTGCCAGAGAATTTCTGATTAGTCTTGAACATCCTACTCATCTGGTTCTACTGTTTCCACCCAGTTCCTGTCTTACCATTCCTCCATCCTCTCATAAAAGTTCTTCAATTTTACAATGTTTTAAACTCCTGATATGCTGTGGATTATTGAGATAAATAAAGTCACTTAGAGGGTGCAGGATGTGACTAATAGCACACAGTCACCTTAGTGGGCAAACGACTAGTCAGAGAGATATTGCACTGGCTCTTAATTACAAAAAAAAAAAAAAAGTTACAGTGTTCAAGCAGATGCTGCTGGGTGTGCTGGATAAGTCCCTTTAGGCTTTTAAAGAAACTCTTTGATTACCAGGGTCAGGTTCCTTCCTTTGGAACCTTTCTGACAATGTGGTTACACACTGAGCAGGTGTATGTAATTGGTAACCTTGGGAAGTCAATCCCATGTGCTTACTATGAGACTACAAATTAAGCTTCTTAAGAATACTGTTTGACTAAAACTTGTTCTGACATCAGATGTGCCTATATTCATTCATATTTTATCTATTCAGTAAATATGTATTGACTTTTTACTTGATGGTTGGATTCTTTTCAAGGTTTTGAGATATTATTGTTCAGTCACTCAGTATGTTTGACTACTTGCAACTCCATGGACTGCAGCACAGCAGCACATCAGGCTTCCCTGTCTTTTGCTATCTCCCAGAGTTTACTCAAACTCATGTTCATTGAGCTGCCATCCAACCATCCCATCCTCTGTTGCCCCTTCTCCTCCTGCTCTCAATCTTTCCAGCATCAGGGTCTTTTACAGTGAGCTGGCTCTTTGCATTAGATGGCCAAAATATTGGAGCTTCAGTTTCAGTATCAGTCCTTCCAATGAATATTCAGGGTTGATTTTCTTTAGAATTCACTGGTTTGTTCTCTTTGCTGTCCAAGGGACTCTCAAAAGTCTTCTTCAGCACCACAATCTGAAAGTATCAATTCTTTGGCATGCTTTATGGTCCATCTCTCACATCTCTACATAACTACTGGAAAAACTATAGCTTTGACTAAATAAACCTTTGTTTTTTAATATACTGTCTATGTTGGCCATAGCTTTTCTTCCAAGGAGCAAGCATCTTTTAATTTCATGTCTGCAGTCACAATCTGCAGTGATTTTGGAGCCCAAGAAAATAAAATCTGTCACTGTTTCCATTGTTTCCTTGTCTATTTGCCATGGAATGATGGGACTGGATGCCATGATCTTGGTTTTTTGAATGTTGAGTTTTAAGTCAGCTTTTTCTCTCTCCTCCTTCATGTTCATCAACAGGCTCTTTAGTTCTTCACTTTCTGCCATAAGGGTAATGTCATCTGCACATCTAATGTTATTAATATTTCTTCCAGCAATTTTGACTCCAGCTTGTGCTTCATCCAGTCTAGCATTTTTCATGATGTACTCTGCATAGAAGTTAAACAAGCAGGGTGACAATATACAGCCTTAATATACTCCTTTCCTGATTTGTAACCAGTCTGTTTTTCCATGTCTCAGTCTAAGTGTTGCTTCTTGGCCTGCATACAGTTTTCTCAGGAGAGATATTGAGATATAAAGACACACAAAACAGGCCTCATCTGCCCCTCAGGGAATATGCTAAGTCACTTCAGTAGTGCTTGACACTGTGCAACCCCATAGATGGCAGCCCACCAGGCTCCACCGTCCCTGGGACTCTCCAGGCAAGAACACTGGAGTGGATTGCCATTTCCTTCTCCAATGCATGAAAGTGAAAAGTGAAAATGAAGTCACTCTGTCATGTCCGACTGTCAGCGACCCCATGACTGCAGCCTTCCAGGCTTCTCCTTCCATGGGATTTTCCAGGCAAGAGTACTGGAGTGAGGTGCCATTGCCTTCTCCACAGGGAGTATATTCTGGTGTATTTTCAGGAGAAATGAGTGGAGGTGAAGCAAAAGAGAAAAATCCTGTCAGAGCAGGCATCTCAGAATCAGACACTTTACCTGGTCCCTCTCTTTCAGAGTCTGAAACAGTTTTCAAGTGTTGGGAAGATGTAGATGCTCCCCATACCAAAAGCATCCCTGCCATAGTGATGAATGGCATAGCCAACAAGTCTATGTGATACAGGAAAACAAAACTGAGAGTCATTTTCTTGATGGATTTATAAATACCATAAAGAGTCATATGTTGCACAGAAGAAAGATGTCTATCTCAGCTAGAGGGAGGGTGGATATGATTTAAGAAGAAAATTATGTCTGATCTTGGTTATAAACTCAGAGTTTACCAGAAGAGAAGGGAAAAGTTTCTAGACAAAGAGATAGACATTTTTAATGGTTTGTTTTGGGAGTGAAATTACAAGACAGGAAGACACGAGAGACCACCCTCAAACTGTAAGCTCTGATCGGACAATGAAATTTGGTAGGTGATGGGTTTTGAGCGATGAAAGTGTGTTCAGACCCGTTTTAGGTGAATCAGTTGGACTTCTGTATGTTGTTTGGAGACTAAATGTCAAGATATGAGACTAGACTCAGAAAACCAGACAGGAAGCTATTCCAATAATCTAAGGAAAAGTGAGTGCCTGACACAAATCAGTACTGGCAGAAATAGTGAGGGATGAATGAATCTTTTATTTAGAATCAGCAATGGCTAGTGTCAAGCAGATTAAGAAGAAAAGAAGAGAGGAGTGACTCCTATGTTTTTTTGCTGAAGTTTCAGTGTACAGGGCAGGACACCAGCAAGTACCACCAGAGGAGACACAGATGTTGATGGTGTGTCAGCCTGGGCTCCTCTGTGCTATTTCCTTGTGGGAAAAAAAAAAAAAAAAAGAAGTAATCCCAGAAATTGGGAAGACAAAAGGGAAGAATAATGTAGAATTTACAAGAGGAAGTGCTCTCCTGCAAGGAACTGCCTGACCATAGATAGGACTGAGAGCTCAGTCTCACTGGACTCCCCTAGAGGCAGCATAAACGACTGCCTTTCAGGAGGAACAGAAACCCTGCTGAACAGCAGCTAAGGCTGGGTAAAGAGACCCAACTCTCTAGAAATGCTGAAGCTCAGAGGATATGAAGGGTTATGTTTAAGATTCTGATATAAATAGTTACATACAAACTTCTATTTTGAATATGTATAATAGATTTGAACTTTTATTTATTTATTTTTTAATTTTGGAGTATAGTTGACTAACATTATTGGGTTAGTTTCAAGTGTACAGTAAAGTGATTCAGTTATACATATACATGTCTTCACTCTTTTTCAATTTTTTTTTCCCATTTAGGTTATTACAAGCAGAGAACTCTGTTCAATACTCTGTAGATTTGGACTCAGGTGGGAATAACCCTCTGGTTAGATATGTACAGCAGATAGATTTATATTAGGAAGTCTGTGGCTTAGAATAATTATATGAATTAAAAATATGTTTGGGAATGTTAGATATAAAAATAGTAGCTAAAACTATGAAAGTGAACAAAGGCATCCAAGGACCATTTGCAGAGTGAGAAGAGCAGGGGACCAATTGCAAACATCTGAGCACCATTTACTTATTACAGCTGTCAGTCCATAAAGCACATAGAAAACACAGCTCTTTGGAGGATCTGCAACTCTGTTCACATATCTTCTTGTAGCAGAGTTTCAAATACAAGTGACTGTATTGTTCTTCAAAGGTGTTCTGTCTACCTGGAATGCTTTGTCATTTATCTGTCTCATTTGAAAACACATCAGTTCACTCATTCAATTATTCAAAAATTTGCATAAGAGCCCATGCTAAGTGTTTGGGACTCAAGGCTGAACTTCTCAGGTTTGGATCCTGAGTGCATGGAACATTCAGTAAGGTTGCTTCATACCAACAACTGAGACTCCAAGAGTTCACTATTGGCACGTTATGAAAATATGGTAATCTCTGAAGTCTATTATTAAGCATGAGATATACTTCTCAGACTATGGAGGGAAATCGAGATATCTTGTTCCTTTTAAATAAAAATGATGTCATGATGTCCACTCTAAAGATGAAGTTGGCATTTGTAGAGGTATGTACATCACTGATGCATAAATGCTCCTGGTCTTATTGTCTCCTGACATCCAAGAAAGGCCAGACCCTTCACATAAATCTATTGCTGATTTTGCAAAGACTGAAACTTCCAACGACAATTCACTTATTGCATATCTGCTCTCTAGTTTTTGTGATGAATATCAGTTCATTTCAGTTACTAGGTCATGTGCAACTACTTGTGACTCCATCGACTGCACCATACCAGGCTTCCCTGTCTATCACCAGCTCCCAGAGCTTGGTCAAATGCATGTCCATTGAGTCGATGATGCCATCCAACCACCCTATACTTTTTATTGTCCTCTTCCCCTTATGTCTTCAATATTTCTCAACATCAGGGTCTTTTCTAATCAGTGAGTTCTTCCCATAAGGTGGCCAAAGTATTAGAACTTCAGTTTTGGCGTCAGTCCTGCCAATGAATATTCAGGAATGATTTCCTTTAGGATTGACTGTTTTGATCTCCTTGCAGTCCAAGAGACTTTCAAGAGTCTTTTCTAACACCACAGTTCAAAACTATCTATTCTTCAGTGCTCAGCTTTCTTTGCAGTCCAACTCTCACATCCATTCATGACTACTGGAAAACCATAGCAATTTGACTAGATAGACCTCTGTTGGTAAAGTAATGTCTCTGTTTTTTAATATGCTGTCTAGGTTGGTTATAACTTTTCTTCCAAGGGGCAAGAGTCTTTTAATTTCATGGCTGCAGTCACCATTGCAGTGATTTTAGAGCCCAAGAAAATTAAGTTGCCACTGTTTCCAATGTTTCCCCATCTATTTACCATAAAGTGATGGGGCCAGATGCCATAATCTTAGTTTTTTGAATGTTGAGTTTTAAGCCAGCTTTTTCACCCTCCTCTTTCATTTTCATCAAGAGGCTCTTTAGTTTTTCTTCACTTGCTGCCATAAGGTGGTGTCATCTGTGTATCTGGGGTTATTTATATTTCTCCCAGCAATCTTGATTCCAGCTTGTGCTTCATCCAGCCTGGCATTTTGCATGATGAAGTCTGCATATAAGTTAAATAAGCAGGGTGACAATATATAGCTTCATGTACTCCTTTCCCCATTTGCAACCAGTCTGTTGTTCCATGTCTGGTTCTAACTGTTGCTTCTTGACCTGCATACAGATTTCTCAGGAGGCAGGTCAAGTGGTCTGGTATTCCCATCACTTGAAGAATTTCCCACAGTTTGTTGTGATCCACACAGTCAAAGTCTTTGACATAGTCAATAAAGCAGAAATAGATGTTTTTCTGGAACTCTCTTGCTTTTTTGATGATCCAACAGATGTTGGCAATTTGATCTCTTGTTCCTCCGCCTTTCTGGCTTGGAGAATTTTGAGCATTATTTTGCTAGTATATGAGATGAGTGCAATCATGTGGTAGTTTAAACATTCTTTGACATTGCCTTTCTTTGGGATTGGAATGAAAACTGACTTTTCCAGTCCTGTGGCCACTGCTGAGTTTTTCAAATTTGCTGGCCTATTGAATGCAGCACTTTAACAGCATCATCTTTTAAGATTTTGAAATAGTTCAACTGGAATTTCATCACTTCCACTAGCTTTGTTCATAGCATTGTTTGTTTGCACAAGTTTTTGTTTTATCCCTCCAAGCATCTATGGGGGATATGGGGTTTGATTCTAAAGGCAATTTTCCCCCTCCTACCATTCTGCAGAGGCTTCTTCTTTTCCCTTGAATGTGGGGTAACTTTTTTTTAGTGGAATCAAACATCTTCCCATCAATGGTTGTTCAGCAGCAAGTTGTAGTTTTGGAATTCTCACAGAAGATGAGTGCATGTCCTTCTACTCCACTATCCTGTGAAATCTATGTGATGAGCATACTGAGATACAAGTTAACTTTGTTTATTACATTAGTTAGTAAGAATATACAGCATTCAATCCTTTTAATTACACTATACGTTAACTTCACATTTATTTTCACATTTTATAATGCAATGTTTAAAATTAGTATAACATAATGTTAATATTTTATAAATATATATGTATAAAATCATAACTCATGAACATATTTATCAACTTCTGAATGGCACATGAATTATTTTGTGACAGATATTGGATAATTGTCCATCTTAATAGTCCCTTTTTAGATGTCATTGGAAGAGTAGCTAAAGTGATTAACTTAAAGTCAATAGAGTGAAAAAAAAAACTTCCAATGTTACTTTCTGTGTATATAGTTTTAATATCTAGTAAACCATTGAGATTTGACACCAACATTTTTTTAGTATACATTTATCTCTTTTAATTGGAGGTTAGTTCCTTTTCTTCTATGTCCTGGCTATTATAAACAGTGCTGCAATGAACATTGGGGTACACGTGTCTCTTTCAATTCTCCTCTAAACTACGTCAGAAATCCAGAGGGTTCTTCCAGGATGTTTATCCTAATCTGTTTCCAAACTTCATCCTGGAGACTTAACTATATAACAGATGGTGTTCACTGTGCATCTAGGCTCTGAGAACACAGTATGAACTAAATGAAGTTCCTGTCATCAAAGAACTGATATTCTGGTAGAGAAAGTGAGCAATGCACTGATAAATGAATACTTATATGTATCGCCCAACTGTTAGAGATAAGTAATATATAAAAGTTAAAATAAGGAATCAGAGAATATTGATACTTCTCTCACTTAAGTAACCAGTTTAGTTAGACTGGGAAAGAAAGGCATCTCCATAGGGGTGATGATTGAGAAAACACATGACCAAATGGAGGACCTAGCCAGAAAAATATATGTGGGGGGAGGGGTATATTTCAGACAAAGAATCTACTAGCACAAAAATCCTTAAGTGAGGGTGAGGTTGATGTATACAAGTAATACTCCCTTAAGAAGAACTGGACATATTAAAATTAAAAGCTTCTGCACAACAAAGGAAACTATAAGCAAGGTGAAAAGACAGCCTTCTGAATGGGAGAAAATAATAGCAAATGAAGCAAATGACAAACAACTAATCTCAAAAGTATACAAGCAGCTTATGCAGCTCAATTCCAGAAAAATAAATGACCCAATCAAAAAATGGGCCAAAGAACTAAATAGACATTTCTCCAAAGAAGACATATGGATGGCTAACAGACACATGAAAAGATGCTCAACATCACTTATTATCAGAGAAATGCAAATCAAAACCACAATGAGGTACCATTTCACACCAGTCAGAATGGCTGCGATCCAAAAGTCAACAAGCAATAAACGTTGGAGAGGGTGTGGAGAAAAGGGAACCCTCTTACACTGTTGGTGGGAATGCAAATTAGTACAGCCACTATGGAGAACAGTGTGGAGATTCCTTAAAAAATTGCAAATAGAACTGCCTTATGA
>SJXQ01001848.1:0-28044 GCA_006408695.1 Aepyceros melampus | reverse complement strand
TTAAAAAAAGGAACTAGACAAGGACATATGAGGTAAGACATTAGGTAAGGAAGATTCCTATGGAATTGATAGTCCATATTAGAAACTTCAAATTTCCATTTCAGTGTGACTGGGAAACAATAAGAGTTTAGAGCAGCAAACAGACATGATATGATACATTTATTAAATATATGTGATTCCGGCTACTGTGTGGTAAACACATTCTGAGGGATGCAAGAGAAATTAGGGAAACAATTTTGGTAACCATGAAGATGGTGAGAAGTAATTGGATTTTTTATTTTTTGTGTAGAAGCAATAGACTTGATGGATTTAATTACAGTGGAATGGATTGAAAGAAACTTCTCACTAGTTCAGTCATAACGTGATAGTGTCTAACCCTGGAGAGGTGCTCCAGTTAGTGTTAGTAACAAATCACCCCAAGACCCACTAGTGTGAAACAATTATTTATTTTGCTTATGAATTTCACGAGCCAGAAAACAAAATAACTAGCTTGTTCCTCCTCACAATGTTTAGTAAGAACTTCAGCTTGAAGACTTGAAGCCTGGCATATGGAGTCAGAGAATGATTCTAAATTGATTGACGTCAATTTCTTTATATTGAAATTAATGATTATTGAAAATATAAAGTGATTTAGGTTTTTCTTCACTTTGCTTCAAGTGTACTTCAAGTTGGACTTTGTGAGAATAATACACAAGCTTTCCTCTAATTTGGAAGCATCAGACTTGGAAAAGAGAGCTTATTGCAGAATTGCACTTGTGCATCTGTGTTGAACCCTGTTCCAAAATCTTTGCAGCTAAGCATGTATTAGTTTATTACCCTCAGACTAATAAATGCCCACGTGTATATATGGACAATTTCAAGTTATCTGTCTATGGGTTAATTGAGAAAAACTGACTGAGGCTATTAGATATGATGTATTTATTTTATATTGCACACTAGTGATTTTAGAAGTACATGTTTGTTGCCAACTGAGATATCAAGATAGAAACATGTGTCTTAGTTAATGCCTCCACTGTCATATACAATCACAGTCAATCCATTCTTCCATCACCTGCCCTTTCATGCAGTTATCAATTTCTATCAACTATATCTCCTAGATATATCTCAAAAATTTCCCTCCATTCCATATTCAGGACAGTACCTTGAATCCTTATATCAGGATTATAGTGCAAAGTCCTCCAAAATTCTGTATTGGCCCCTGGAATTCCTCTTTCTTGTATATCACAATATACAAGAATTAGAGTAAGCAATCTAAACTGACAATCATGCCATATATACATAGTGATTAATGAGGAAATCTAATATATATATGATGGTGAATTATGCCTTTTATGATCTATCCAAGAGCGAGATATTGACGAGATGTTACACTAATACAAATAGAATTCCTACTTTAATTTAGAGAATTTTGTGTCCTTTAAGCTACCATGGTTAAACTTGAAAATGTTAAATTAACTTTTCTTAGTGCTTTACCAGTGAATGATAGTTAAGTTAATCTTGTATATATGTTAAAAAAAATTATATCATTCTTCAACACAAATACTTGTGTACCCTGATTTGGGCTTTTAAATTACAGATTTTGTTAAGTATTCATAATCCATAAATAAAAGATTTAACTGAAATAATTCAATATTTCAAGATTTTTTTAATATGCTTTAAAACATATGAGACTTCAATCTTGACTCCTGTATTTGGCTCTCACGTTGACAGTCCTTTCTCACGGTTTAATAGTATACATCTTGTTACTTATCTTTGAGATTATTTTGAACTGCCACTGTTTCTGAGCTTCTTTATTTTTAAAAGATGTCGTAAGTCAGAGAATTTATATAATTATTCAGAGCCTTCTGGTTAGAGATTAACTGAGCATAGCAATGGCAAAACCAATTAAAAGATTCAGGAAACACCTATGCTATTTCTGTTTTTATTTTTGAACTTTAAGTCAGAATGCTTTATATAATTCCATAGCAGTAATGTATATTGTCCTTCATGAGACCTTGACTGGAAAAGTTAATAAAAACATTCCTATCTACAACCGATTTACTTGCTGCAGAAAGACAGATATTCTTACCAACAAAAGAAACATTCATTTCCAAAAACTATATATAAATATTTTACACAGTTACCTAGTTTTCTCAAAGTTTGAATTGATTATAAAAGTTTATGTGCTTTTTCTGTATCAGAAACGTGCAGAATTCTCTAATGAAACCTAGATTAAACCTCTGTCCAGAAACCCAACTTGATATACAGTACAGCAGTGCCCTCTAGAGCCCGATAGTATTACAAATCAACATTTTCCAGCAGCTTTGATTAGGACTTCAGAAGCAGCGATTAATGTTCTCAAGCATTGTTTCCTGTAATCTAGAGAATAATGCAATGATAACCAGAGAACTTATTTAGAGTTCAAGGGATTTGATTTTATTTAAAATGTCTTTCCATTGCTCTATTGTACAGTATTGTGTTATGAGCATACATGCTGCTAAGTCACTTCAGTCGTGTCCAACTCTGTGCGACCCCATAGACGGCAGCCCACCAGGCTCCCCTGTTTCTGGGATTCTCCAGGCAAGAACACTGACGTGGGTTGCCATTTCCTTCTCCAATGCATGAAAGTGAAAAGTGAAAGTGAAGTCGCTCAATCGTGTCTGACTCTTAGCGACCCCATGGACTGCAGCCCACCAGGCTCCTCCGCCCATGGGATTTTCCAGGAAAGAGCATACATAGTCTTCCTTAAAGTATATGAAGTGAAGTGAAAAGTCGCTCAGTTGTGCCTGACTCTTTGTGACCCCATGGACTGTAGCCTACCGGGTTCCTCCATGCATGGGATTTTCCAGTCAAGAGTACTGGAATGGGTTGCCATTTCCTTCTCCAGAGGATCTTCCCAACCCAGGAATCAAACCTGGGTCTCCCGCATTGCAGGCAGACACTTTATTGTCTGCGCCAGAAGTAAAAAAATTCATATTTTTCTTCATTCCCATTGATGAAGTCACACCGTTACAAGGTTGACTTGAGACCTGGGTTCGATCCCTGGGTTGGGAAGATCCCCTGGAGAAGGAAATGGCAACCCACTCCAGTATCCTTGCCTGGAAAATCTCATGGACACAGAAGCCTGGTGGGCTGCAGAACATGGGGTTGCAAAGAGTCGGGCACGACTAAGTGACTAACAGTAACAGTAACAGTATTCATTTTTATGCTATATTAAAAATGTCTTGTATATAGTCTATTCCTGAAGTCATAAGTATAGGAGAAATTTTAAGCTGGAAAATATCCCAGAAATCAAGCAAATGTGCTCACTTTTTCATCTGACTAAGGATAAGTCACCTGCCTGCAGTTACAGAATCTTGGTCACAACAATTCAAAGCGGGATATTTGTGCATGGGATAATTAATAATTAAAAATATTGATACCAATCTTGCTCTTGATAATACAGTCATTTATATCAATGATCATATATATCTTCCTAATTTCTTGGAGTTTTTTCATTATTTAAGAATAAGTCCTGGAGGCTTCTCTTCTCTTCACATCTTTTGGGTCGACCTACCCTCATGTATCAAGGATGTATTTTCCTTCACTTTCTAAATAAAGCTGAGCAGTAATATGGAGCTGTAACACTTCAAATTTTTGTTGTGGTGAGCCAGAACCAAGGAAATTACAAATGGTGCCATGACTCAGATTTAACCTGGCTGAAACAACTTCCGCTCAGCCCCCATGAGGTGGAGGCCAAGCACAGCAGATGCCCAACTCAGCGAAAGGGCTTATGTTGGAAGTTGAACACAAAGAAAACCCAGTGCAGTGGAAGTGACAAGTAGCTCAGCGTGCTGGAAACCTGGACAGCAGAAACAAACTCAGCAGAAAGCTCACGTGGCTCAGTCTTGGACTGCAGAAGACCTTCGGTGAAGAAAATGATCAGCTGACTGCAAAATTCATATGGAAATTCAAAGACATAATATGTCCCAAACAACTCTGAAAAGTAAAGTTGAAGAACTCACTCTGCCTGATATCAAGACTATAAAGTCTTGCCTGACTCTTTTTCACCCCATGGACTCCAGCCCACCAGACTCCTCTGTCCATGGGATTTTCCAGGGAAGAATACTACAGTGGTTTGCCTTTTCCTTCACCAGGGGATCTTCCTGACCCAAGAATAGAACCCAGGTCTCCTGCAGTGCAGACAGATTCTTTACCAACTGAGCTACCAGGGAAGCCCAGCCTTTCCCTTAAAACTTCCTTAATTTTGCAGTCAGGGAGACACTGCTTTGGGAAAGAACCCCAGTCTTCTCCTTTCTTGCTGCAAGTCATAATAAAATTTTCCTTCTCTCACACTTTGGATTGATTGAGTCTATTAGCTTAACACCTACCAAGAGGCAAGCCCGGTTTTCAGGCATGCAGAACTTCTATGACTGGGGATGGGAACCCGTGCCCCTTGCATTGGAAGTTCCGAGTCTTAACCACTGAACCATGGAGGGACATTCCAGTGAGCCTGCCATGCTCCTTTGTCAATGAGATTTCTCAGGCAAGTATACTGGAGTGACACAGAGAAGACCACACGAGTAGGTAGCAGGAAGCAGCCATTAGCAAATCAAGGAGACACCTCAGAAGATGCCAGAAATTCATATTCCTGAATTTTGAAGTTTTTGCTTCTAAAACTACTAGGAAATATTATATGCCTGTTTGTATCAAGAAGTTGGAAATAGAGTTGCTCCATAGTGAACAGGCCTTCAGTCTCCACCTGTACTTCCTGTCTGTGCTGAGACTGTGAAATATCCTGCTCTGAGCCTCAGTTACAGACTCTCCAAATGATACAAATCTGGACAGATCACTTTGTAATCCCTAGAGATCTTCTTATGTACACCTCTGTTTCATATATGAGAACTGCATCCCAGAGACACTAACAACTGGATCCATGGTCACAGAGAACATAGGAAGCAAGGCTGGACCAGATCCTGAGAGATCAAGCCCTGAGCCTTTGGAGTGGGAGCACTGACTCCAAGACCCTAGACTACTAGAGAATTAACCCTAGGGAGTATTAAATAGTGAGAACTCGCACAAAGGAAACCACATGACTACAAGACTCAGCATTGCCCAACCACCAGTAGCATCCTGTGCAGGATGCCTCATCCAAAGAAACAAACAAAAAATTACAAGCTCAATCTTCAGCAGACAGGATGACCACCTTGCTCAGCGTTGCATATCAGAGGAAAAGCAAACAAACAAAAGCTCAGCACAAATCCACCCTATATGAAGCTTACAAAAAACACTGGACCAGCCTTAGGAGGGCAGAAACCAAAAGGAAGAAAGAATTCAACCTTGAAGCCTGAGAAAAGGAGACCTCAAACACAATAAGTTAAAACATAATGAAAAGGCAGAGAAATACTATACAATTGAAGGAACAAGCTAGAAACAGAAGTCCAAATACATGAAGACGAAATAGGCAAATTACCTGAAAAAGAATTCAAAAAAGTGATAGCAAAATGATCAAAAACTTTGAAAGCAAAATGGAGAAAATGCAAGAATCAATGAACAAAGACCTAGAAAAATTAAAGAATAAACATACAGAAACGAGCAACACAATTACTGAAATTAAAAATTCCCTACAAGGAATCAGTAGCAGATTATCCAAAACTGAAGAACGAATCAATGAGCTGGAAGACAAAATGGTGGAAATAACTTCTGAAGAGCAGAATAAACTAAAAAGAATGAAAAGAACTGAGGATAGTTTCAGAGACCTGTGGGACAATTTCAAATACACCAACATTTGAATTATAGGGGTCCCAGAAGAAAAAGAAAGAGTATGAGAAAAAAATTTAAGACATTATAGTTGAATATTTCCTCAACATGGAAAAGGATATAGTGAATCAAGTCCAAGAGGCACAGGATAAACCCAGGAGAAACATGCCAAGACACACACTAATCAAACTAACAAAGACTAAACATAAAGAAAGAATATTAAGAGCAGCAAAGGATAAGCAACAAGTAAGATACAAGGGAAACCCCATACGCTTAACAGCTGATCTTTCAGCAGAAACTCTGCAGGCCAGAAGGGAATAGCAGGATACATTTAAAGTACTGAAAGGGAAAATCTACCACCAAGATTACAGTTTTCCAAGACTGAAACCAGGAGAAAATAGAAATTATGAACAATCCAATTACAAGCACTGAAATTGAAACCATAATTTTCAAAAATCTCTCCAAAAAACAAAAGCCCATGATGAGATGGCTTCACAGGAGAATTCTATCAAACATCAAAAGAGCAATGCCTATTCACCTAAAACACTTTCAAAAAATTGCAGAGGAAGGAACATTACCAAACTCATTCTATGCAGCCACCATCACCCTGATACAAAAACCAGACAAAGACAACACAAAACAAGAAAACTACAGGCCAATATCATTGATGAACATAGATGCAAAAATCCTCAACAAAATTTTAGGAAACAGAATTCAGCATCACATCAAAAAGCTCATACACAATGATCAAGTTGAGTTTATTCAAGGAATGCTACGATTCTTCAATATATGCAAATAAATCAATGTGATACACCATATTAACTAATTGAAAGGTAAAAACCATACAATAATCTCAATAGATGCAGAAAAAGTGAACATAGTAAAGGCCATATATGATAAGCTTTCAGAAAACATTATTCTCAGTGGTTAAAAACTGAAAGCATTCCCCCTAAAATCATGAACAAGACAAGGGTGTCCACTTTTGCCACTATTATTCAACATATTTCTGGAAATCCTACTACAGCAATCAGAGAAGGAAAAAAATAATAATAAAAGGAATCCAGATAGGAAAAGAATAAGTAAGGTTCTCACTGTTTGCAGATGACATGATACTGTATAGAGAAAACCCTAAAGATAGTATCAGAAAATAACTAGAGCTAATCAGTGAATTTAGAAAAATTGCAGGATACAAAATCAATATACTGGAATCACTTGTATTTCTATATACTAACAAAGAAAAATCAGAAGGATAAATTAAGGAATCAACTCCATTCACCATTGCAAGAGAACAAATTAAATATGTAGAAATAAACTTACCTAAGGAGACAAAATAACTCTACACAGAAAATTATAATACACTGAAGAAAGAAATCAAAGAACATAAACAGACAGAGAGATATTCCAAATTCCTGAGTAGGAAGGATCAATATTGTGAAAATAACTATACTACCAAATGCAATCTACAAATTCAATGTGATCCCTATCAAATTACCAGTGGTATTTTTCACAGCACTAGAACAAAAAATTTCACATGTATTCATATGCAACACAAAAGACCCCAAATATCCAAAGCAGTCTTGAGAAAGAATAATGAACCTGGAGGAATCAACCTTCCTGTCTTCAGATTATACTACAAAGCTACAGTCATCAAGACAGTATGGTGCTGGCACAAAAACAGAAATATAGACCAATGGAGCAAGATAGAAAGTCCAGAAATAAACTCATGCACCTATGGGTATCTTATTTTTGACAAAGGAGGCAAGAATATACAATGGGGCAAAGACAGCCTCCTCAGTAAATGGTGTTAGGAAAACTGGGCAGCCACATGTAAAAAAAAAAAAAAATGAAATTAGAACACTTCCTAACACCATACACAAACTCAAAATGGATTAAAGACTTAAATGTAAAACCAGAAACTAGAAAACTGTCAGAGGAAAACATAGGCAGAACACACAATGACATAAATCAAAACAAGATCCTCTATGACCCACTTTCTAAAGTAATGGAAATAAAAACAAAAATAAACAAGTGGGACCTGACTAAACTTAAAAGCTTTTGCACAGCAAAGGGAACTATAAGCAAGATGAAAAGAAAACCCTCAGAATGAGAGAAAATAAGAGCAAATGAAGCAGCTGACAAAAGATTAATTTCCAAAATATACAAGCAGTTCATACAGCTTAATCCCAGAAAAACAAACAACCCAATCAAAAAGTGGGGAAAAGATCTAAACAGACATTTCTCCAAAGAAGACATACAGATGGCTAACAAATACATGAATAGATGCTCAACATCATTCATTATCAGAGAAATGCAAATCAAAACCACAATGAGATATCACCTCACACCAGTCAGAATGACCATCATCAAAAAGTCTACAAGCAATAATTGCTGGAGAGAGTGTGGGGAAAAGGGAATACTCTTGCACTTTTGGTGGGAATATAAATTGATACAGCCACTATGGAAGACGGTATGGAGATTCCTTAAAAAGCTAGGAATAAAACCAACATATGACCCAGCAATTCCACTCATAGGCATATATCCTGAGGAAACCAAAATTGAAAAAGACACAGTATCCCATTGTTCATTGCAGCACTATTTACAATAGGTAGAACATGGAAGCAACCTAGATGTCCATTGACAGATGAATGGATAAAGAAGTTGTGGTACATATACACAATGGAATATTACTCAGCCATAAAAAGGAACACATTTCAGTCAGTTCTGATAAGCTGGATGAACCTAGAACCTATTACACAGAGTGAAGTAAGTCAGAAAGAGAAAGGTAAATGTCATAGTCTAACACACACATAAAGAAAGCTGAGCACCAAAGAATTGATACTTTTGAATTGTAGTGTTGGAGAAGACTCTTGAGAGTCCCTTGAACTGCAAGGAGATCCAACCAGTTAACCCTAAAGGAAATCAGTCCTGAATATTCATTGGATGGACTGATGCTGAAGCTGAAACTCCAAAACTTTGGCCACCTGGTGAGAAGAACTGACTCACTTGAAAAGACCCTGATGCTGGGAAAGATTGAAGGTGGGAGGAGAAGGGGACAACAAAGGATGAGATGGTTGGATGCCACCACTGACTCAATGGACATGAGTTTGAGTAAACTCCAGGAGTTGGTGATGGAGAGGGAGGCTTGGCATGCTGCAGTGCATGGGATCTGAGAGTCGATCACAACTGAGCAACTGAACTGAACTGAACACACATATACAGAATCTAGAAAAATGGTACTGTAGAATTTATTTACAGGGCAGCAATAGAGAAACAGACATTGAGAATAGATTTATGGACATGGGGAGATGGGAGGAGAGGGTGAGATGTATGGAAAGAGTATCATGGAAACTTACATTACCATGTGTAAAATGGATAGCCAACACGAATTTGGTGAATGTCTCAGGAAGCTCAAACAGGGGCTCTATCAACCTAGAGAAGCGGGGTGGGAAGGGAGATGGGAGAGAGATTCAAAATGGAGGGGTTATATGTATACCTATGTCTTATTCATCTTGAGGTTTGACAGAAAATAACAATATTCTGTAAAGTAGTCATACTTTAATTAAAAATGAATTAAAAAAGAAAGAATAAGCGCTTACAAAATTTCTACCAACAGTTTCATCATTTAGAATAAAATGCAATTGATAAGTGAAAGAGAAACAGTGTGATTAGTATAACATCTAGAAGATAGAAGAATGTCATAACTGGGGGTAATTTTGTAGCTCTTTTCTTTGTCTTCATACTGCAGTCTCTAGTGGATCATGCCCTAGTTTCTAGAGTCCAAAAGAAATAAAAAATCAAAACAAATGCCTGATAAAATCCAGATCCAAATAGTTTCATTATTAATTTGCTAGAGTTGTAAAATATGAAGTGTATTTGAAATATGTAAGTCTTCAGATCTAGCTATAGGAATAAAAGCCACTTTGATTGTAAAGAAAGCAAGAAAGAAAAAAAGAAAGTCAAGGAAACATAAAGGACAAAAGATGAAAAGGAGCAACTTGCCCTTTGGTGGCTGAGATGGAGAGAATGATGTGAATCCAGCAAAGAAAACAGTACTTCCCCTCCAGAATTAATCATTTCACAAGGAGTTTTGCTAAAAGCAAAAACAAATATGAGGGTTTAAGTACAAATTGATAGGAAAATTTAAAAGTAAGTATAATTAATGGAAGTTGGCAACAGATTGTTAGAAATTTGTTCTTGTAATACTGAAGATTTTTTTAGTAAAAGATTTTGTCCAGCTTTACTAAACCTTCTGGGAGTATTGAAAGCAGGGCACTATTAAAAATATAATTAAAAAAAAAAAAAAACAGTTAGGGAGTAGTCCAGTAGTTGAGACTCTGCTTCCAATGCAGGGAGCATAGCTTTGGTCCTTGGTACAAAAACTAAGATTCCACATACTATATGGCCAAAAAAAAAAAAAAAAAAAAAGAAAGTAATCAGACCTTTTAATAGACAACTCATTAAGAATAATTTGAACTTTTAGGCAGTGAAATATTTAAATAATTTATCTTTTCTGGTTTCTAAATTACAGTAAATAAAAAATTTCATTGTTTTCCTTGGGTTGGACTTAATGAGGTTTCTTATTAAGCTGATGAGGTTCCAAGACTTTAAACTCCAAATTTTATTGTTTTACATAAAATTAGAAAGCAGAACAATTGTCATGTAACTCAAATCTCATAAGGTACATTTCTTCTAATTAGAATGAATAATTTAATTGTTAAAAAGCCTCTTAGGAACATTTGATTGCAAGATTTGCTACTAATATACAATCTCAATTATATCCCAACAAATATAAAACAATACAAATGTATTCCCCGGCAAGTGTAATACATGGAAGATGACATTCAGGACTTGATGAAGAACTTAGTAGCTGAATAAGTAAACATTCAATTGAATTCAGATGCTCTCTAAAGAATGTATGGCAGGTGGTCACTAGGGCTCTGCATAAAGATTTTATATGAATATTACTACTGGACAAGGCAACCAATTACATTTCTTGGCTGTCATAAAAACTATAACATTATTATGCTGAAATCTCCAAATATAACTTCTCTGATGTAGTACAATTGTTTTCTACTTACTAGCCTTTCAATTTCTTAAGGATATTTAAGCATGTACTAAATATTTCCAAGCCGAACATCAACAGCTCATATTCTAAATTATATGATTTCTGGATATCCTATCATTTTTCTTTCCTTTGGACTCAATATAGTTAATCATTTATCATTTAGTTCCAGCTCCTAAAACCAAACATTTTCAAATGTGATTATATATATATTCACTTCAGTTCAGTCGCGCAGTCGTGTCCGACTCTTTGCGACCCCATGAATCGCAGCACGCCAGGCCTCCCTGTCCATCACCAACTCCCGGAGTTCACTCAGACTCACGTCCATTGAGTCTGTGATGCCATCCAGCCATCTCATGCTAGGTCGTCCCCTTCTCCTCCTGTCCCCAATTCCTCCCAGCATCAGGGTCTTTTCCAATGAGTCAACTCTTCGCATAAGGTGCCCAAAGTACTGGAGCTTCAGTTTTAGCATCATTCCTTCCAAAGAAATCCCAGGGTTGATCTCCTTCAGAATGGACTGGTTGGATCTCCTTGCAGTCCAAGGGACTCTCAAGAGTCTTCTCCAACACCACAGTTCAAAAGCATCAATTAACGCCAGGCCTCCCTGTCCATCACCAACTCCCGGAGTTCACTCAGACTCACGTCCATTGAGTCTGTGATGCCATCCAGCCATCTCATCCTCGGTCGTCCCCTTCTCCTCCTGCCCCCAATCCCTCCCAGCATCAGGGTCTTTTCCAATGAGTCAACTCTTCGCATAAGGTGCCCAAAGTACTGGAGCTTCAGTTTCAGCATCATTCCTTCCAAAGAAATCCCAGGGTTGATCTCCTTCAGAATGGACTGGTTGGCCCCATCACTTCATGGGAAATAGATGGGGAAACAGTAGAAACAGTGTCAGACTTTGTTTTTTTGGGCTCCAAAATCACTACAGATGGTGACTGCAGCCATGAAATTAAAAGGCGCTTACTCCTTGGAAGAAAAGCTATGACCAACCTAGATAGTATATATATATTATATATATATATAATATATATATATATTAGAGTGGATTCTGCTTGCTTAGAATTAAATCTGAGATTGCATTAGAATGTTCAAGTCTAACCAGACACTTTGCATCCCCATTCTCCTTGGTTATTCAAGTATTTAGAATTTTTAAATCTGCGAGTTGTGCTATTACCTCGAGGTAGATTAGATTTTTACTTTAATTCTGATTTATAGTGTATGGAATAAAATTTTAATTTGCAAATCATCCTTCTTGAAAGGTGAAAGTTGTAGAATCTTCTTTCTGGGATCCACGAATGTCTCATCTACCCAATCACTAGCATTATCCCTCCCACCTCTTTCTTCTTTCTTATTATGCAGAAAATAAAGCTTCTTACACTATGAAGAGTTCACAAATCTCAACTCTTTCTGTATTTTCATCCTAGAGGTTTAGTAGCATTAGTGTGCATGCTTTCATGATTAATTTTTCTTCATGAAGTCAAATTAATTTTCTCATTGTGATCATTTGAAACTATGTGGTCAGACTGTTTGGACGTTCATATAAATGTCCCTAAAAATGTATTGAGGGTTACATATTCAAATTTCTGTTTACTTCCAGTATGTGCTAAGTTGCTTCAACTGTGACTCATTGTTTGCAATCCTATGGATTGTATTCCTCCAGTCTCTCTGTTCATGAAATTCTCCAGGCAAGAATACTGGAGTGGTTGCCATTTCCTTCTGCAGGGGTACTTGCAATAAAGAGTTCCATAAAGCTATTTCTGAAAAAGCCAAGATTTTCATTTGGGAGACAAACTTTAGGAGAGAATCCATGTTCAAATCAGTACATGAGTGAGTTGCAAAATTCTCCAACATTCAATATATGAGCAAAATGAATTTGATAGGTATTAATAGGTGCCAATCATATTCAGTCATTCATTTAAGCTGACTTAAAGCTCAACATTCAAAAAACTAAGATCATGGCATCTGGTCCCATCATCATGACAAATAGATTGGGAAATAATGGAAACCTTGACAGATTTTATTTGCTTGGGCTTCAAAATCACTGAAGATGCTGACTTCAGCCATGAAATTAGAAGACACTTGCTTCTTGGAAGAAAAGCTATGACAAACCTAGACAGCAAATTAAAAAGCAGAGACATTACTTTGCCAACAAAGGTCCATCTAGTCAAAGCTATGGTTTTTCCAGTAGTCATGTATGGATGTGAGAGTTGCACTATAAAGAAAACTGAATGACAAAGAATTGGTGCTTTTGAACTGTGGTGTTGGAGAAGACTCTTGAGAGTCCCTTGGACTGCAAGGATATCAAACAAGTCAATCCTAAAGGAGACCAGTTCTGAATATTCATTGGAAGAACTGATGCTGAAGCTGAAACTTCAATACTTTGATGACCTAATGTGAAGAACTGACTCATTGGAAGAGACCCTGATGCTGAGAAAGATTGAAGGCAAGAGGAGAAGGGGACAACATAGAATGAGATGGTTGGATATGGTTGGATGGCATCACCAACTCAATGGACATGAGTTGGAGTAAGCTTTGGGAGCTGGTGATGGGCAGGAAGGCCTGGTGTGCTGCAGTCCATTGGGTTGAAAAGAGTCGAACATGCTAAGCCACTGAACTGAACTGAACTGACAGTGTTTGTACAGGAGCAGCACATAGAACAATGGCAAAATAGATAAGCATGATTTGCTAAATGATGCTGAGAAAATTAACTACCCCAGTAAGAAAAACCCACAAAATTTGACTTTACTGTTCACAAATATTAATTCTACTTAAGTTAGGAAAGGTAAAATTTTAAAGCTTAGGAAATATCTAAAGTATTATCTCCTTCACTTCAGGGAAAGATAGGAAAACATTTAAAGTTATAGAAGTATAAACAGGAAGACCTCATTTTATTGTACTTCTCTTTATCATTCTCTATGGAAATTGCATGTCTCTCAAATTGAAGTTTTCTGGCCACTCTGCATTGAGCAAGTATATTGGTGCCATTTTTCAACTGCATTATCTTTAATTAAGTTGTATACATCACTTTTTTTTAGACATAATGCTATTGCACGCTAACTAGACTACAGTTAGTGTAAAGGTACACTTTTATATGCTCTGGGAAGTCAAAAAATTTGGGACTCGCTTTATTGATATATTTGCTGTATTGCAGTGATCTGGAACTGAATCCCCAATGTCTCTGAGAGGGGCCTGAATAGAAGGCTATCCCAGAATGAGGGAAACTCCAAATCTTTAACATAAATTTTGAAAATCAATATATTTGATTATAATAAAATTGAGAAGGACTGCTTCTCAAAAGATACAGAAAGTCATAAAATAAGCCATAATTTGTCTAACATATTTACAACATATAAAAATGACAAATAGCTATTTACTGGATGTTATAAAAGTCATATATAGCAGCCATTCTGACTGGCATGAAATGGCACCTCATTGTGGTTTTGATTTGCATTTCTCTGATAATAAGTGATGTTAAGCATCTTCTCATGTGTTTGTTAGCCATCTGTATGTCTTCTTTGGATAAATGTCTGTTTAGTTCTTTGGTCCATTTTTTGATTGGGTTATTTATTTTTCTGGAATTGAGCTGCAGGAGTTGCTTGTATATTTTTGAGATTAGTTGTTTGTCTGTTGCTTCATTTGCTATTATTTTCTCCCATTCAGAAGGCTGTCTTTTTACCTTGCTTATAGTTTCCTTTGTTGTACAGAAGCTTTTAACTTTAATTAGGTCCCATTTGTTTATTTTTGCTTTTATTTCCAATATTCTGGGAGGTGGGTCATAGAGGATCCTGCTGTGATTTATGTCAGAGAGTGTTTTGCCTATGTTCTCCTCTAGAAGTTTTATAGATTCTGGTCTTACGTTTAGATCTTTAATCAATTTTGAGTTTATTTTTGTGTATGGTGTTAGAAAGCTCCAAAAGTCTACAAGCAATAAATGCTGGAGAGGGTGTGAAGAAAAGGGAACCCTCTTACACTGTTGGTGGGAATGCAAACTAGTACAGCCACTATGGAGAACAGTGTGGAGATTCCTTAAAAAACTAGAAATAGAACTGCTTTATGACCCAGCAGTCCACTACTGGGCATATACACCAAGGAAACCAGAATTGAAAGAGACACGTGTACCCCAATGTTCATCGCGGCACTGTTTATAATAGCCAGGACATGGAAGCAACCTAGATGTCCATCAGCAGATGAATGGATAAGAAAGCTGTGGTACATATACACAATGGAGTATTACTCAGCTATTAAAAAGAATACATTTGAATCAGTTTTAATGAGGTGGATGACGCTGGAGCCGATTATACAGAGTGAAGTAAGCCAGAAAGAAAAACACCAATACAGTATACTAACACATATATATGGAATTTAGAAACATAGTAATGATAACCCTGTATGTGAGACACCAAAAGAGACAGAGATGTATAGAACAGTCTTTTGGACTCTGTGGGAGAAGGAGAGGGTGGGATGATTTGGGAGAATGGCATCGAAACATGTATAATATCATTTAGGAAACGAATCACTAGTCCAAGTTTGATGCATGATACAGGATTCTTGGGGATGGTGCACTGGGATGACCCAGTGAGATGGTACGAGGAGGGAGGAGGGTTCAGGATGGGGAACATGTATATACCAATGGCAGATTCATGTTGAGGTATGGCAAAACCAATACAATATTGTAAAGTAATTAGCCTCCAATTAAAATAAATAAATTTATATTAAAAACAAACAAACAAAAAAAGATCAGATATAAATTAGTAAAACAACCCAGCAAAAAACTGAACAAAAGAGATATGAAAAGATACAAATTAAGGTAACAATTAGGTCTGTCAAACACCTGCTAGGTAGGCAGAATTTTTTTGTTTAGCAATAATAGTAACAAGTATCAACAAAATAAAAGAATCTGTTTATTGTATAAAGTTGCATACAGCTATATTCTATGCCCAGAAATCCTACCTCTTGTTCCTGTATATAATCTCTAGGAAGCACATATAATAATGTTTCTAAAATCATTGTTTCTGACTCAAAACTGAAACCCACATTTCTGTCAACAATAGAGAAAAACACTCTGTTAACAAAATGAGAGTGAAAAGTGAAGGTGAAAGTGTTAATCACTGTCTTGTTAGACTCTTGGCAACACTGGACTGTCACCCATCAGGCTCCTCTGTCCATAGGATTTCCCATGCAAGAATACTGGAGTGGGTTGCCATTTCTTTCTCCAGGGGATCTTTCTGACCCAGGAATTGAACCTGGGTTTCCTACATTGCAGGCAGACTCTTTGTCATCTGAGCCACTGAGGAAGCCCCTGAGCTACTGTTCTGGTATTTAATTCAATTATACAGATTTGATTAACCATTCATTTATTCACACTTTAAGTTTTAAAATTATTCAGTTAGAGTAGATATATGTCTTTCCTCAAACCTCTCAGTGCTCTAAATAATTTTGAGGTTGTAAGGTGCACAAGAGCAAAAGTTGTCTCCATCTTTGCCATTATCTCCTCCTTACCTAGTACAGGAATTGGTGCTGTATTTCAAAAAGCTATATGTACATACATAATGTATTTCATGTGCAAGCTACTCTCTTGAATAGAACTCTCAGCTGCCCCAAATGAAAACCATAAAGCAAAGGGTTCACTTTCTGTAGTGGACAAACACATAGAGTAGCCTATAGGAAACTGCACTATTACTCTCTTCAGAAATGACCAAATTTGAGATTAAAACTGTAAAGATATATCTAACCCCTGAATATATGTAATAATATTATATAATATAAAAATCTATATATGTACTGTCAGTTCAGTTCAGTTCAGTCGCTCAGTCGTGTCCGACTCTTTGCAACCCCATGAATCGCAGCACGCCAGGCATCCTTGTCCATCACCAACTCCATAATAAATAATATATAAATACATAATGTGAGTTTAATGAATATATACTAAATATAATAAATGCTTAGACAATATTTGGTGTTCTTGAATTCAGCCAGTAAACAAGATAAATAAGGATACTAATTTAAATTAATTGTCTGGGAATAATTTTACTCAAAGTAGATTAATGTCATTCAATACAGTAAGCTTTATTTTAATCCATTATAATGAATTATAACAGATTTCTAATAGAAATTATTTCTATTTTTCATTACAAAAGCATGTCTTTATATATCATGTATATGCTTTTGAAGGTACTAAACACTTGATAATGTTAAAATATAAAAGATATAAATTGTTTACAGAATGTAAAGAAAAAAACAGTACAGTTTTAGAATCTAAGGTAGCAAGAAGTTAAATGAAGTAATGCCATGGCATAAATTATCTGTTGACTGACAATGAAGGTACATCTTGTATGAAATCTTCTATATCAACTTGGTATCTCTAACTTGACACCTCTACTTGTATGTTTATTATTAGCAGGAATAAAATTTAAATTAGGACAGTTTCTGAAATTCATTTTCTTGCTTATTTCTGTTTATTTCATTGCTTTGTTTCAAGTATCCTGCAAAGCTGAGGGATTACTTTGTTTTTCGTTTCCAGACCTTAAAACATTAATTTGCTCCCTTTAAGGCAGTAAAATAACATGAATCAGTTTAGACTAGAATTTTTCATCACATTTCCTTTATTTTCTTCTTCTATTTTATGCTATAAAATAATCCAATATAATTTGATTTGCACTGGTTCACAAGCCCCATGACCCCTATGGTTTTTTTTTTTACTTCAATTTTCTCTTATAATGTGAAATCATTCTTTCTTAGATGGGGAAAGCAGTGCACTTTCCTTGGTCAAGCTGTAAAGTTGCTGCTACCTGCTTCAAAAAGAAGTGGTTTCTCTTGATAGCCATGATCCCACTTCCATTGCCCAGTTGACTAACTGTGATGAAGACAATTGAATACAAGGAACATCATGTTGAATACCTTAAATACACATAAATTTTGTGTGTCAATCACATCTTAATAAAACTAGGAGAAATAAACTAGAATATTTTTTATTATTTTAAAGCACTGAGAGAAATTACCAGTTCTGTCATAGAAACTTCACATGATAAAATCCATATTTTTTTTCAGCCAAAGGAAGATATATGAATATTCATTTCCTTTTTGTTAGATCATATCTAAACTAACTTCTGGAAATAATATCATTCTGTCTCAGAGCATGAAGTACCCCCGAAAGAGGCTATGAAGAACATTTACCAATTCCCTCTCTTCTCGAGAGAAGGGAGGACTACTCTGAATACAATCTCCTCAGCCTCAAAGTAGGATTGTTTAAGCATCTCCTATAATCCTGCCCCTCACACTTCTCCCATAGTTGTAATCAGCACTCCAGTTTATTCAACTGCCTGAGTCAAAACCCTAAACCAATTCTCAATTCCTCTCTTCCTTGTCACCAAAATTCTATCTACCAGCAAGTGCTATGTCTATCACTAATATGGACCTCTAACCTAACCCATCCATTTTTCTCCCTGTTTTCTCTCTAGTCTGTTGAACCATCCTCTCTGCTTGACGCACTCATTCCCCCAGGCTTCTCCACCTGTCCTGCTTTCTCCAGTGTGTTCCCTACAAAACAGCCAGAGTCATCTTCAGATTGCTCTTTTACCATTATAAAGACAATGTATATAAGAAATTTAAATTGTCCAAAAGAGTATGTATTGAGTGATCATCTCCTACCCAATATTTTTATTTCCATTCCCCAGAATTCTTTTTCCTGAAACTGTCCTCTTATGCATATACTTATTTATATGTGCAACATACATATATAATATGTATATGCATATATATATAATTTTTTTTAATTAATTTTTATTTTTTAGTTTGTTTTGCTTTACAATACTGTATTCGTTTTGTTACACATTGACATGAATTAGCCATGAGTGTACATGAACTCCCAATCCCGACCCCCTCCTCCACCCTCCCGCCCCACACCCTCTCTCTGGATTATCCCCGTGCATCAGTCCCTAGCATCCTGCATCCTGCATCAAACCTGGACTATATGTAGGTATTTAAGAATGTAGGCATGTATGTTATTTTTCCATGACTGAAGGTACACTGTAAACATTATTCTGTTTGGTTTGCACCAGATCTTAATTATGAAAGTGACAGAAAGACATCGTGGAGAGGACAACACCATTGAGAGGAAAGTTAAGTGTACTCACAGTTCCCCTAGATTCAAGAGGCACAGCTGATGATCACACAGGGTCCCTGGAGGAACAGCAGATTTGGAGACAGGAGAGAAGAGAACACTCAGATCACTGTCTTTATTGGAATTTTCTCAGGAAAGGGCAGGTAAAGCAGGGTAAATAGTTTAGGTTTGACTGGCTTGAATAATTTCAGTGGACTTTGGGTTATAGGGTGGTCTCTAGCTGCCTGGTACCTGCCTTGGAATGATTAAGGCAGAGGAATATTTCTCCCTGGAGTGCACACAGGTCATATATGGGAGGTAAGTTTCTGAAGTGATTAGTTTGCTTGTCAAAGGCCTACTTCTGGCTAAGTCTTGTTGTCTCTCTGAGCTGTAAAACCATCTGGTTCTGGGCTTTTGTTTGTTAGAAGAATTTTGACTATGTTTTAGATTTCTGTGTTTATGATTGGTCTGTTCAAATTTTTTCTTTCTTCCTGGATGAGTTTTGGAAGGTTATACTTTTCTAAGAATTTGTCCATTTCTTCCAAGTTGTCCACTTTATTGGCATACGGTTGCTCATAGTAGTCTCTTATGATCATTTATATTTCTGTTGCAATTTCTCCATTCTCATTTCTAATTTTATTGATGGTGATCTCCTTTTTTTTATGATATGACTAATGGCTTGTCTATTTTATTTATCTTCTCAAAGAATGAATTTTTTATTTTAATGATCTTTGCTATAGTCTTCATTTCTTTTTCAGTTATTTCTGCTCTATTTTTTATGATTTCTTTCGTTCTACTAACTGGATTTTTTGTTCTTTTTTTTTCTTCTAGTTGCTTTAGGTGTAAAGTTAGGTTGTTTATTTGATCTTTCTCTTATTTCTTGAGATAGGATTGTATTGTTATGAATTTCTCTCTTACCATTGCTTTTACTGAATTCTATAGATTTTGGGTTGTTGCATTTTTGTTGTCATTTGTTTTATGCATATTTTATTTCCTTTTTGATTCCTTAAGTAATCTTCATTATCATTCATTTCTATGCATATTTTGATTTCTTTTTTGATTTATTCAATGATATGTTTATGTTTTTTATAGTTCTTTTTTTTTCCCCCCTCTAGTCTTACAGCATGGTGTCAGAAAAGATGCTTGAAATGATTTCAATTTTTTAAAAATTCACCAAGGCTTGATTTGTGGCCCAGGATGTGATTTATCCTGGAGAATGTTCCATGTACACTTGAGGTGAAGGTAAAATCCATTGTTCTGGCAAGAAATTCCCTGTAGATATCAATTATGTCTAACTAGTCCAATGTACAGAGAAGGCAATGGCACCCCACTCCAGTACTCTTGCCTGGAAAATTCCATGGACAGAGGAGCCTGGTAGGCTGTGGTCCATAGGATCGCGAAGAGTCAGACACGACTGAGTGACTTCCCTTTCACTTTTCATTTTCATTTACTGGAGAAGGAAATGGCAACTCACTCCAGTGTTCTTGCCTGGAGAATCCCAGGGATGAGGGAGCCTGGTGGGCTGCCGTCTATGGGGTCACACAGAGTCGAACATGACTGAAGTGACTTGGCAGCAGTAGCAGCAGTCCAATGTATTATTTAAAGTTTGTGTTTCCTTGCTAATTTTCTGTCTGGATGATCTGTCCATTGGTGTGAGTGTGGTATTAAAGTCTCTCACTATTATTCTGTTACTGTTGATTTCTTCTTTAACAATTGTTAGCATTTGCCTTATGTATTGAGGTGCTCACATGTTGGATTTGTATATGTTTATAATTGTAACATTTATTCTTGGATTGATCCCTTGATCATTATGTAGTATCCTTTGTCTTTTATCATCATCTTTATTTCAAAGGCTATTTTATCTGATATGAGTATTGCTACTCCTACTTTCTTTTGGTCTCCATTTGCATGAGATATCTTTTTCAGACCCTTCACTTTCAGTCTGTATGTGTCCCTAGATTTGAGGTGGGTCTCTTTTAGAGACTTGTTTTTGTGTCCATTTGGCTAGTCTTGTCTTTCAGTTGGAGAATTTAATCCCCAGTTTGAGATAATTATTGATAGGTATGCTCCTATTACCATCTACTTTATTGTTTTGAGTTTGTTTTTATATACCTTTTCTGTGTTTTCTATCTAGTGAAGATGCTTTAGCATTTGTTCAAAAGATGCTTTGGTGGTGTTAAATGCTCTCAGCTTTTTCTTGTCTGTAGAGCTTTTGATTTCTCCTTCAAATCTGAATGAGATCCTTGCTGGGTAGAGTAATCTTGGTTATAGGGTTTTTTTTTTGTTTTTTTTTTTTTGTTTGTTTTTTTTTCATCACTTTAATTATATCCTTCCATTTGCTTCTGACTAGCCAAGTTTCTGGTGAAAGATCAGCTATTATCCTTATGGCATTCCCTTGGTTGTTTCTTTCCTCTTGCTGCTTTTAATATTAGTTTTTTTGTGTTTAATTTTTGTTAATTTGATTAATGTGCATCTTGCCATGTTTCTTTTTGGATTTATTCTGTATGGGACTCTCTGGGTTTTTTGGACTTGGGTGGCTATATCCTTTCCAATTTTAGGCAGGTTTTCAGCTATTATCTTCTCAAATATTTTCTCATGCCCTTTCCTTTTGTATTCTTCTTCTAGCACACTTATGATTCAAATGTTGAGGTGCTTAATATTGTCCAAGAGGTCTCTGAGGCTGTCTTCATTCCTTTTATTTTATTTTATCCACTCTGCTTCATTTATTCCCACCATTCTGCCTTCCAGCTCCCTTATCCTACCTTATGTTTCAGTTACTGTACTGTTGGATCCCTCCAGAGTGTTTTAAATCTAAGTTATTGCATTGTTCATTACTGATAGACTATTCTTTATTTCTTCTAGGTCCTTATTAAACATTTCTTGCATCTTCTCAATACATGTCTCTAGTCCTTTTATCTGTATCTCCATTTGGTTTTCAAGAATTTGAGTCATCTTTACTAATTCTAATCTAATAATCTATTAATTCTGAATTATTTTCATCTAATAATATTGCTTTAGGCAGCCTGTCTTTTATGTTTAGGGTTGCATTCCTGTTTTGCTGGATTGCTTTTTTTTTTCCCCTTTTACTTTAAGGTGTCTTGCACTGGAACTGCTGGTTCTTAGATAGAACTTGGTCTCAGTGTAGGTATGGAGGCTGCTTTTGGGAGGGTTCTCATCTATTAACATCCCGTTGGGTAAGAAGTTCTATGATGGTTTAAATTTCTGGAGTTGAGCCTCCTGCATCTGGGTTTCAGTCCCAACCTCTTACCATAGCATCAAGACTTCTTCATCCACACAGCAAAGAAGACAAAACCCTTAGGTCAATGGTGAAGCAACTCTCTACAGCCAGGAATATCCAAAGTGATTCACAGAGTTTATATAGAGAAGAGAAGAGAAAGGAAAGAGACAGAAGTGATCAGGATGAGAGAAAAGAGAGTCAAAAGGGAAGACAGCAATCAAGCCAGTAATCAAATCCGTAAGTGAAAACGGATACTAAAAATTAGACTCTTCAGTTCAGTCTCTCAGATGTGTCCAATTCTTTGCGACCCCATGAACTGCAGCATGCCAGGCCTCCCTGCCTATCACCAACTTCCAGAGTTCACTCAAATTCACATCCATTGAGTCAGTGATGCCATCCAGCCATCTCATCCTCTGTCATCCCCTTCTCCTCCTGCCCCCAATCCCTCCCAGCATCAGAGTCTTTTCCAGTGAGTCAACTCTTCACATGAGCTGGCCAAAGTACTCTAGTTTCACCTTTAGCATCATTCCTTCCAAAGAACACCCAGGATTGATCTCCTTCAGAATGGACTGGTTGGATCTCCTTGCAGTCCAAGGGACTCTCAAGAGTCTTCTCCAACACCACACTTCAAAAGCATCAATTCTTCAGTGCTTAGCTTTCTTCACAGTCCAACTCTCACATCCATACATAACTACTGGAAAAACCATAGCCTTGACTGGACGGACCTTAAAGATATATAATTAATAACTAAAGATCAAAATGCAAAAATAAAAGCCTAGAATAAAAAGTAGACTGTCAAAAGTATTAATAAAAAAGTAAATTCAAAAATAAAAAATTGAATTTATTTTAAAAATAAGTCTTTTTTAGAAATGTAAAAGTAGGCTATAAAAAAGATAAAAGTTAAAGGAGTAATACAGAACCATATTAGGACAGTATAAGGGAATAAAGAAAATAAGAAGGGGAGGAAAGGGGAAAAAGAGAAATAAGAATAAAAAAAATTAAAGAAATTTTAAAAATATTTCTTAATTTAAAAATAATATTAATAAAGAAAAATATCTAGAGATTTGCTTGGAGCTGTTGTGGGCTGCGTGGAACCACTTCAATGTCAGTTACTCTCTTGTTCCAACTTGTTATCAAAGTTTACAGTTGCTGCTCAAATGCACAGTCTCAGCTTAACTGCAGGATTTTAATCTGTTGCACTTGCCACTTGTGGGATAGTTCCCCCTTCTTTTCTTTACTTAGGTTTACCTCCACTGCTTCCAAGTCTGTTCAGTGACTGATCTTTGCCCTGACAAGGCGGTGAAAGTGGCCACTCACTCAGGCTCACTTGCTCAGTTGTGCTGTGGAGAGGGAAGGACACTGCAAACAAATACCACTGGTGTGTATGGGGAGCACTCATAACAAATATACCACATGGAGATTTCCACAGTCCAAGATGGCACACACCTCCCAACCTGTTCAGGTTCCCAGGTGCACCAGGAGGGAACAGTCTCAGGTGGGCGGTGTGTCTCATCAGGGAAGCGGTTCTCAGGCTGTGACAATCTCTGCAGGTATGAACCATCCAGGATCCTAGGAAAACATGATTAGAGACTGGTGGCCTGCTCTCAGTTTGGCAGGAGATGTAGCCTCTGTGGTCAAGATGGCAGAGACCCTAGCTTTTTCTGCCTCTGGCTATTGCTTACCTTTCTCTCTGCCTCCAGGAAAGGCCAGAAATGGCAGTTGGCTTGCTCTCCTTTGGTATTTGCTAAGGCACAATCCTTTGTTCTCTGGGCATGCCAGGGGTCACAGTGCAGTGTTAGAGCTTTCCTGAGGGAATGGTCCATTGTATTTGTCCTCTGGGTTCATACAGTTTGGGTTTTACCCATTCTGTCTATGCTATGTCATGTTAGTCCCTTCAGAATGTCCTCACAGCATTAAATCCTGGATCCTTCCCTAAGGACCACATCCAGACCCTACACACTGCAGGTGGATGTGTGCAGGTGAGCTAACGCCTCCACATCCAGACCCTACACATTGCAGGTGGATGTGTGCAGGTGAGCTTCTTCTCAGCTGGTAATTGCCATTTGGCATGACTTCTGTTGTGATTTTATTGTTGTTGTTATATCGCCCTCTGAGATTCCAAAGTTCCCCACTGACCCTGCCTGTGGAACAGTTTCCTATTGTGTGGAAAATTCTCCTCCTTCAAGTCTCCCTCCCCAGGGTGGATCTCTGTCCTGAAATCTTTAGTCTCCCTTTTCATCTTTATCTTCTGTCCCACCTCATTTCAAAGAGATTAGTTTGCCTTCCTGGGTATCTTCAGTCCTCTGCCAGCATTCAGAAGTTGTTTTGTGGAAGTTGTTCCACATGCAGATGATCTTTTGATGTACTTGTGGGAGAAAAAGTAATCTCCCTTGTCTATTCCTCCCATCTTCTACTTCTATCATTTTAACAGCCACATAACTGTTCATTTAATTGATATTCCATAATTTAATTTTATTCCTGTGAGGGCGATATGTTGATGGTTTCTACTGTTTTGCTAGGAAAAAGCAATGCTGCAATTAAAATATCACCCATTATATATGTGCATATAAGTACAAATGTATCTGTAAGATAAATTCCTAAAGGCAGAAGCTGTGTGTCTGTGTGCTCAGTCACTTCAGTTGTGTCCAATTCTTTCAGTCCCAAGGGCTACAGCTGCCAGTCTCCTCTGTCCTCCTCTGTTCACTCTTCTCCAGGCAAGAGTACTGGAGTGTGTTGCCATGCCCTCCTCCAGGGGATCTTCCTGACCAAGGGACCAAATGTGTCTCCTTCGTCTCCCACACTGCAGGCAGATTCTTTACCCACTGAGTCACCTGGGAAGCCCAAAAGCAGAAGATATATACCTTAACTACAAAATAAATATTAGCAGTTAAGTAGATTCTAAATAGAGGGCACCATTTCAAAACCCCCACTGGCAACAGCCTACAACATCAAGATTTTCTAATGCCTCACCATCAAGTTTTCAGATTAATCGGTTTCTCAAATCTTGTCAATCAGTTTTGCAGAAACTGAAAATGTTCAGTATTGACCATTTCTTATGTTTATAAATTATTCATATTTCTTTTTTGGTTTCTCTATATTCTGATCATTTTTTTTTCCTATTGACTTTTTAGTCTATATATATATTGGTCTCTTCTGTCATATACATTGGAAACAGAAATTAATTTTTTTTATTTAATCAAATTTCTTTAACTTTTGGTATCTGGTTTTATGAAGGCTTCTCAATCAAGATTTTGTTTTGTTTTAATTTTATGTAGACTTTTTGTGTCATGATGGTTTTGTTGTGTTTCTTATATTAAGGTATTTAATTATACTGGAATTTATTTTGCTATAAGGATATATCTAGTGAGGATGCTTGGAGAATTAATTATAGTTGTTGGAGAGGCAGCTGGCAAGTATAACAGAAAAGAAGATGGTCATGGTGGAACATATGTATAAGAAGACAGAAAAAAAACATTTAAGAAGGGCAGAAGTTATTAATAGTGTGAAGGGAAAGAGGTAACAGTTCAAGAAGAAGGGGCACAGAGCCCCAGGGTCCTTTTCATGTCAGGATAAGATTTTGATGTATGAGGAAGACATCTGTAACTACTTTTCTTTTATGACACTGGCTCTTTGACTAGCAGTTTCATTAGAATATTTCATATCTCATTAAGTGTTGTATTGTAATGCTAATTTCATGCAGTATTTCCCTTCAAAAAATAAAAGATGGGATAAGTAATTTCATGGTAGCATGTATAAAGACCTTTATTTGACTACATATCTTCAAAAAGTTCTTCAAAAATTAAATATACTACATAAATAAAACAGCACTTCATTTTTCAGTAGCCCCAAAACACATTCTAAATAATTATTTGGAAAATTAAATCTTAAAGCATGCAAAATGTGTTTTCTTTTTCTCATCTTCTTAAACAGAACACACAATCTATTAGCAAATATTTTCTTACAAACATCAAATATTGCAGAGATAGCCTTTAATGGTCACCATTTGCCATCATTTTATCTTTTAGTATTTTTAACTTATTTTTCTGCTGCCAGTCTGTTGTCCTGTATCTGATTTGGTGCAGTGTTATTGAACACCCCAGTGCCTGGTTCAGAACTGAGGGTTAGCCCATGTTCCCTGGGATGATGTAGATGACTCTGCTGACAGATAGGGCTGCACAGAGGCCTGGCTGATTGATGCCCTGATTACCACTGTTTTCTGGATGAGTGGGGTTACTATAAATCTGCCTCTGTGTAAGTGAAATGCCACTGTGACATCTCATCAGATTTTGTCTTCAACTCATTGTGGAGTTTCTTTAGCCAGACTTGGGATATAAGATCTTAAATTAGCATTAATTCAGTAAATGTCCTTAAAAAGTGCTTTGTAATAATGGACTCCCACTGGACTCAACAAAATTTTACCATGAGGAATATAATTTCTGTTACACTTTTGCTGACTGGTAAAACATTACTGAGTTGTGTGTGTGTGTGTGTGTGTGTGTGTGTGTGTGTGTGTTAAGCTAAACACACTCTCTTCATTGTCTTGCTTTTCAACTGGGATGTTTCAGTAACCTCTCATCCAAACTTAAAACACTGTTGCTTGACTGTTACTTACGTATTAATACCAAGTTAGAATTCAATCATAGTTCTATTAAAACACCCACTTATTAATGAATTGAATATTTAATATCTGGGTGTTATGAACTTGTAATTTTGAGAGATGAAATTGGAAGCTGAGTTAAAAAGTGTAAATTGATTATCTTAGTGTTTCATTTACCCTTTGCAACTCTTCCCTCTTAATTCTCTTTTTGATATATGAGCACTTGAAAATTCGGCATTTTGTTTGACATTCTTGGAGTAGACTATTCTTTGCTGGGTTCTCAGAATGCAAAGCTGAAAGTGATATAGGCATATCCCCACGTCTTCAAATCTGGTGATAACTTTGTCATTTCTAAATGAAAAGACAGCATATGGTGTAGAGCAAACAGCCACAGGTTAAAAACAGATTTCTATTTCAAGCCACCCTCAGTGACTGGCACAAGATCATATCACTTCAGTTCAGTTCAGTCTCTCAGTAGTGTCTGACTCTTTGCAACCCCATGGACTGCAGTACACCAGGCCTCCCTGTCCATCACCAACTCCTGGAGCTCACTGAAACTCCTGTCCATCAAGTTGGTGATGCCATCCAACCATGTCATCCTCTGTCATCCCCTTCTCCTCCTGCCTTCAATCTTTCCCAGCATCAGGGCCTTTTCCAATGAGTCAGTTCTTCACATCAGGAGGCCAAACTATTGGAGTTTCAGCTTCAGCATCAGTTCTTCCAATGAATACAAAGGAATAGTCTCTTTAGGGTGGGCTGGTTGGATCTCCTTGCAGTCCAAGGGACTCAAGTGACTTCTCCAACACCACAGTTCAAAAGCATCACTTCTTTGGTGTTTAGCTTTCTTTATAGCCCAACTCTCACATCCATACATGTCTACTGGAAAAACCACAGCTTTGACTAGTAGGACCTTTGTTGGCAAAGTAATGTCTCTCGTTATATAGGTTATGCCAACCCTTAAATCTCCACTGCTTCATCTTAAAAATAGGTATAACTTCTGCATGCATGCCAAGTTGCTTCAGTTGTGTCCAACTCTTTGCAACCCTATGGACTGAAGCCTGTCAGGCTCTTCTGTCCATGGAATTCTCCAAGCAAGAATAATGCAGTGGGTTGTCATGGCCTCCTCCAGGGGATCTTCTTGACCCAGTCATTGAACCCATGTCTCTTTTGTGTCTCCTGCTTTGGTAAGCAGGTGCTTTACCACCAGTGCCACTTGGGAAGCCCCATAAAACTTCTACTCTGCTATTTTTGCAGATTTATTTCTGAGAATCAAATGAGATGATAGAAGTAAACACTATTACTGTGCATTTTCCTACTATTTACAAAAAAAT
>SJXQ01001847.1:599733-708816 GCA_006408695.1 Aepyceros melampus | reverse complement strand
ACAGCTATTTGTAAGTCCTCCTCAGACAGCCATTTTGCTTTTTTGCATTTCTTTTCCATGGGGATGGTCTTGATCCCTGACTCTTGCACAATGTCATGAACCTCAGTCCATAGTTCATCAGGCACTCTGTCTATCATATCTAGTCCCTTAAATCTATTTCTCACTTCCAGTGTATAATCATAGGTATTTGATTTAGGTCATACCTGAATGAATGGTCTAGTGGTTTTCCCTACTTTCTTCAAGTCTGAATTTGGCAATAAAGAGTTCATGATTTGAGCCACAGTCAGCTCCTGGTCTTGTTTTTTGCTGACTGTATAGAGCTTCTCTATCTTTGGCTGCAAAGAATATAATGTCTGATTTTGATGTCGATCATCTGGTGATGTCCATGTGTAGAGTCTTCTCTTATGTTGTTTGAAGAGGGTGTTTGCTATGACCAGTGCTTTCTCTTAGCAAAACTGTATTAGCCTTTGCCCTGCTTCATTCCATACTCCAAGGCCAAATTTGCCTGTTACTCTGAGTGTTTCTTGACTTCCTACTTTTGCGTTCCAGTTCCCTATAATGAAAAGGACATCTTTTCTGGGTGTTAGTTCTAAAAGATCTTCTAGGTCTTCATAGAACCGTTCAACTTCAGCTTCTTCAGGGTTACTGGTTGGGGCATAGGCTTGGATTACTATGATATTGAATGGTTTGCCTTGGAAACGAGCAGAGATCATTCTGTCATTTTTGACATTGCATCCAAGTACTGCATTTCGGACTCTTTTGTTGACCATGATGGCTACTCTATTTCTTCTGAGGGATTCCTGCCTGCAGTAGTAGATATAATGGTCATCTGAGTTAAATTCACCCATTCCAGTCCATTTTAGTTCGCTGATTCCTAGAATGTCGACATTCACTCTTGCCATCTCCTGTTTGACCACTTCCAATTTGTCTTGATTCACGGACCTAACATTCCAGGTTCCTATGCAATATTGCTCTTTACCACATCAGACCTTGCTTCTATCACCATCACATCCACAACTGGGATTGTTTTTGCTTTGGCTCCATTCCTTCATTCTTTCTGGAGTTATTTCTCCACTGATCTCCAGTAGTATATTGGGCACCTACCGACTTAGGGAGTTCCTCTTTCAGTATCCTATCATTTTGCCTTTTCATACTGTTCATGGGGTTCTCAAGGCAAGAATACTGAAGTGGTTTGCCATTCCCTTCTCCAGTGGACCACATTCTGTCAGACCTCTCCACCATGACCTGTCTGTCTAGGGTTGCCCTGCAAGCATGGCTTGGTTTCATTGAGTTAGACAAGGTAAAATAGATAGCCAGTGGGAATTTGCTCTATAACCAAGAGAACTCAAACCAGAGCCCTGTGACAACCCAGAAGAGTGGGATAAGGTGGAACATGGGAGGGAGGTTCGAGAGGGAAGGGATATATGTATACCTATGGCCAATTCCTGTTGATGTACGACAGAAACTAACACAATACTGTAAAGTAATTATTCTCAATTAAAATTAAATAATTTTTTTAAAAAGATCAATAGGTAAAACAAAGTCACAACCCAAGTTTTAAGCTTTTCATGTCACCGATTTAATTTAATATTATCATGGTTTGATTTAACTTCTATCTGTCCAAGAAACTACCATGATTATTTCTAACCTTTCTTAACACACAAGCAAAACATTGCATATCATTTTACAACAAATGTTTAGAAAATTCACTGAGGATAACTATTAATATACTTATCCACTCTATTTATTTGGCATTGGCATTGAAATTTTCTTTATCTATGGATTTATCAGTTAGCTCTTGCTTCAATAACATATGTAATAAAAAATATAAAACCTCAGTGGCATATAGCAATAAGCATTTACTTAACTTGCATGTCTATGATCAGCTGATCAGCCTGGGTTCAGCTCATATGGCTCTACTCCATGTGTCCCTCATCCTCGTCCTGTTATCCCCAGACTAGCTAGACACGTTCTTCTCATGACCATTGCTGAGGCGCAAGAGAAGCAGAATCATGTAAGACCTAAGCTCAAAACTGGCACACTACACCTCTGCTCCATTCTCAAAAACGATATTATAGTGAAGTTGCTCAGTCATGTCCAACTCTTTGCGACCCCGTGGACTGTAGCCTATGAGGCTTCTCCGTCCATGGGATTTTCCAGGCAAGAGTACCGGAGTGGGTTGCCATTGCCTTCTCCAGGGGATCTTCCCCACCCAGGAATCAAACCCAAGTCTCCCACATTGCAGGCAGACGCTTTATCCTTCTAGCCACCAGGAAGCCCGATATTATAGGCCTCATAAAATATACCCCACCTATGGGACTGAGTAAAACTACAATTTCATGCAACAGAGAACATGAACACAGGGAGGGTTGAAGAATTATGGCCAATGCTGAATTTAACATGGTGGATAAAAAAAAAGACTTAGTCTTGTTTTATAATCTCAAACTTAAGATTTCTGAACACAGACTAAGTTTAATTAATGATGACTACAATAGCAGAATAATAGAAGAAGACTAAATAAACCATCAACCTCACAGGGGTTATTATTTAGTACAATTTTATTATAACAGCAAGCAATACCAAATTCATCTACATTAAACCAATTCATTTCTAAAGACCAACAGTTCAGTGATAAATGCCAATAAATGACTTTTTAGTATCATATATGTTACACTGTTTGCAGCTATTTTTAGTAAGAAAATTTTCTGATGTCTTTATTTATATTCTATATCTGGTCTCAAAAGGAATTTTCCTGAAACATAATACTTCTTAAAATCAAGTACTGATCCAATAGATTTAAATTTCTACATCCTGTATACTCCATGGGAGAAAATATTTGGATTAAGCTTTCTCATTTATAACTATTTAAATATTCAGTTTCTGAGGTTACATTTTAGTGTGTTTTTATGTTTTATTCAGGACACAATGTTCCAGCAAATATCACACACTCAAATCAATGGCTTATATTGGCATTAAATATGCCATTAACATGCTTGTTCTCGCAGAAGTCCAGTGAAAAGCTGTCAACAAACCTGCAGAGAGAGCCTTGTTGCATTCAAAATAAATATTAAAAAAGGCACCAGAAGTAACTTAAAACCTTTAGAATGATGAAGAGAAGAAAAAGTAGTATGAAAATATCTAGCTTTCCACTTGGCAAACAAAATTTATGCCAATCTTCCTATGCATAGAACTGACAATAAAACCAAGTTCATGCCATTTCCACAGCATTCATGAGGCTGTTCCTTTCATCTCTGTGACTTAGATGCTTATAATGTAATGTTATTAACACCTTAGAGCTCTGGTCTTTAATGTCCCATCACCATGAGCAACAGTGAGATCTCAAAGAGCAGCACTTTAAAAAAAGAAAAGAAGAGAAAACAGCATTGAAAGGTCAGCAACTCAAATACAAGGACAAAAAAGAAGATAGCATATTTCAGGTAATAGAATTATTTAACAGTTTTTAATTCATTCATTTACTAAACAGAGAATGCTTACTGGCCAAGCCTTTGAAAAGCAATAAGTGTCTTACCAGCTGGGACTGATCTTTAAAATGAAGGAGAGAAGGCTGGGCATAGCCCAGGGAAGCAGAGTGAGAACTTCTTAGTACTGGGAAGTAAAGAACAACTGCTATATGGCATGTGAGCTTTACTCTTTATAAACTTGGTAACACATTTGAGGCCAATAGTGCAAGAAACAAAGTTTCAGGTTAGAGGAGGACATGCTGTTGGCAGAAGGCCATGAAGCTAAGAGCAGAGAGATGGGCCAGAAGAACTTGAAGAGCAGACCAAATCCAAGGTATAGGCTGAATCACTTATAGTTGTCTGAGTTCATTTTTGAGGTTGTCTAGTAATAATCCACTCCAGTACTCTTGCCTGGCAAATCCCATGGGCAGAGCTGGTGGGCTGCAGTCCATGGGATCGCTAAGAGTCAGACAGGACTGAGCGACTTCACTTTCACTTTTCACTTTTATGCATTGGAGAAGGAAATGTCAACCCACTCCAGTGTTCTTGCCTGGAGAATCCCAGGGACGGGGGAGCCTGGTGGGCTGCCGTCTCTGGGGTCTCACAGAGTCAGACACGACTGAAGCGCTTAGCAGTAATAATTCATATTAATAATGATGAGCCTAGAGCCCCTCAGAAGGTATTAACCATGTTCATTTGGCTCTTTTAAGAAATTTTTTTTAAAAAAGGAAATTCTTTTTTGAAGGATTTTTATGAAAAAACATTGTTACGCATATTTAACAACTTTGTGCTCAGATGCTTGTTGTGTCTGACTCTTTGCGACCCTATAGACTGTAGCCTGCCAGGCTCCTCTGCCCGTGGGATTCTCCAGGCAAGAATACTGGAGTGGGCAGCCATTGCCTTCTCCAGGGGATCTTCCCTACCCAGGGATCTAATCCGCCTCTCTTATGTCTCCTGCATTGGCAGGCAGTTTCTTTACTATTGTGCTACCTGGGAAGTCCCATCACTGTAAATTAGCTTGTATTTCTACAGTTTTATATAGAAGGATCACACATTATGTGCTCTATTTTGTTTAGCTTCTTTTACTCAGCATAATTATTTTGAAGTTTATCTATATCATTATGCGTATCAATAGTTCATTCTTTCCAAGTTGCTAAATAGAATTTCATTACATTAATATATCACAACTTTATTGTCCACTCACCTACTGATGGATATCTGAATTATAGCCAGTCTGGGGCTATGAGAAATAAAGGTCTTAAGACCATTCATGTATAAGTCTTTGTATGGACATATGCTTTCACTTCTTTTGGATTAATACCTGGTACTGGAATGATCATACTGTAGTAGGCAAAGGTTTAACATTTTGAGAAAATGTCAAGCTGTTTTCCAAAGTGGTTGTACCACTTTAAAGTTCAGCTAGCAGTGGATGAGAGTTACAGTTGCACCACATCCATACTCTCACATAGTAAAGTCACTCATTTTCAATTAAGGATGTGAAATATCTCAACGTACTTTTGAGATTTTCCCAGTTGTGGTGCTGGAGAAGACTCTTGAGAGTCCCTTGGACTGCAACTAGGTCCAACCAGTCAGTCCTAAAGGAAATCAGTCCTGAATATTCTTTGGAAGGACTGATGCTGAAACTGAAATCCAATACTTTGGCCCCCTGATGGGAAGAGCCAACCCATTGGAAAAGACCCTGATGCTCAGAAAGATTGAGGGCAGGAGGAGAAGGGGATGAGAGGGGATGAAATGGTTGGATGGCATCACTAACTCAATGGACATGAGTCTGAGCAAACTCTTGGAGATAGTGAAAGACAGGGAAGCCTGGTGAGCTGCAGTCCATGGAGCTGCAAAGAGTCAGGCATGACTTACTGACTAAACAAAATAACTAATGATGATGTGTTTATTTGCCATCCACATTTTTTAGCAAAGCATTTGTGCAGATCTTTTGCCTATATTTAGTTGGTTTTTTAATTTTATTATTACATTTTTCTTATTTTTAAATTTGGAGAGCTCACTAGTATTTTCTTCTGTAATATCTAATCTGTGAATAATACAGTCGAGTATGTTTTTCACCCCCCAGAATTTCAGTTTGGGTCTTTTATTTTTTTATTTTTGATGTCTTTACTTAACATATTCAATCCTTCCTTTAGTTTCTTGAATATATAGCATATTGTTATCACTGTTTTAATGTTCTTGCCTATTAATATTATCATTTGTGTCATTTTTTGTCAGCTTCTATTAATAAGCTTTTAAATCTTATTAGGAGTTTTTAATCTTCTTATTGTTTATATTATTTCCCTGTTTATTTGCTTGTAACTTTCTAGTGGATGCTGGATATTTATTATTGTTGAGTTTTGCTCTGGGACATGGTCAAGTTACTTGCAAACTTCAGGTCTTGCTTTTAAACTTTGTTAGGCAGGACAGAAAAACATTTAGAAAAAAAATTAATTTCAATCTTCTACTAAGAGAACATACTTCTAAGAACTTTACCTGATACCCCATGAATATGACATTTTCCATTTCTGCTGGCAAGAACAGGCACTACACACTGTGCTGTGTGAGCCAGAGAGATCACTCCCTCTGAGAGTTTTGAGTGGTTTTTCCCTCCAGCGCAGCTGAATTGTACACATGCATGAGCTGATCAGCACTGAGTTGAATAGTCAAAGGATTCTGTGCAGGTCTCTGGAATTCTCTGTGTGTGTCTCGCTTTTCTATTTTATTTTGTGAACTCTTGATTATTTGACCTACCTGAACTTCTAGCTTCAGCCTCTTAAACCTGGGGAGACTGCTGGACATCTGCCCTAAGTTCTCCTCACTACACCACAGCCTATAGAAACTGCCTCAAAACAGTAAATTTGGGCAACTGTGAGACTCACATGCTTTGTTTTTCACTATTTTTTTCTTATCTTGTATTGAATATGTTGAGAACCATTGTTTCATATATTTTCCCCTGCTTTTACTTATTTCAGGCAAAAGGGTAAATCTAAGCATTATTACTCCGCTATGTACAGAAGTGAAGCTCCAAAATAATTGTTAAGTTGTTTTCATCTCAGCCAAATAGGGATTTTTTTTTTAGTATAAGAATATATAAAAATAAATTTACATTACACTAAAATCTACCTTTTCCTTTTGATGGCAGATGAATCAGGTTTTACTTTAAGCAGTCATTCATCATGAGGCTGCCCAGCTGAAAACACCATAATGAACTCTGAGCTGAGAGTTTTATAGGCCTGGATGCACATTTTCAAGCAGCAACAAGAAGAGATCAATAAACAGTGAACTCATTTGAGGAGTCAACATTTTAGATGTTACCAGACTGCTGGATTTTGAATGTCTTCACTAGAGTAATGCCTGCTGCTGCTAAGTCGCCTCAGTCGTGTCCGACTCTGTGTGACCCCATAGACGGCAGCCCACCAGGCTCCCCCGTCCCTGGGATTCTCCAGGCAAGAACACTGGAGCGGGTTGCCATTTCCTTCTCCAATGCATGAAAGCGAAAAGTGAAAGTGAAGTCGCTCAGTCGTGCCCGACTCAGCGACCCCATGGACCTAACAAAGACTAAAGAAGCCTCTGCATGTAGGCACACTTCCCTTTGGAGAGCCTTTCTCAGTTTAATTCACCCATTCAGCAAATATTTATTAAGCTCCTATCTGCCAGTGACCATTCAAAACTTACAGAGATACAGCTGGGATGAAGCAAAGGCCTCAACCTTCATGGAACTGAGTGGATTAAACAGAAAATAAGCCAACATAAAATAATTCTATTGAGAAAAACTGAATCAGAAAGGGGGTAGAGACCTTCAAGGAGTGATATTTTTAGATGAAGTTGTCTGGGAAGGCCTCTCTGAGGAGATTACATCGGATTTGAATGAATTGAAGGAAGAAACTGTGCAAAACTCTAGAGAAGAAACTCCTAAGAAAAAGGAACAAGTGCAAATACCCTGAGGCATAAATGAGTAGAACTGATTTAAGGAGTCTGGTAGGAACCTAGCCTAAAGTTAGCAAAAACTAGAAACAACTTGTTTTTGTTTACCTACATTCATCCACTCATTTATTCATGTAATAAACTACACATCAAGCAATCATTGTATGTGTGAATGCAAGAACAAGTTGCCTAAAATATATCACAAGCATAATTTAATGGAAGAGGATCCAATATGTAAATAACAAGCAATGGTCATAATGATGAGGGTAATGGGGCTTCAAGTTTAAGGGTCCAAAGGTATGCTAATTCTAAAAGATCTGATCCACTTGGCTGTATGTCACTGGCCCACTGGCCTTTATTTGCATAAAAGTCAAAGGAGTGTGCTGCTAAGAGATGGCAGATTGGAGGGACAACTTGATTTGTGTAAAGATGTGAAGTAGCTGTTGAAAAAGAAGAGGAATTCAGAGCAGAGCACAGGGCATACTAGTTAAGGCCCTTCGGCTCTGCCTCTCTGGGTTCATGCCTAAGGTCTTCAGAAGAGAGATATCAGGCAATGCTGCTTGGGACATAGTTCATTCCGGGCCCTCCTACACTGGCTGACTGCTGGAGCACACTGGAGCAAGGCACAGTAACGAGGTCACGGGTGGAGGAGTCAGAGCCGTGGACAGAAACCCGACGCCCACCAAGGCCGGGAGTCAGGGCAGCCCCGTGGGGCCACTACCCGAGAGAAGAAATGCTGCTGTAGTCAGTAAGACTGTATTTACTGAGCACAGGAGGACATCCCTGGGACTCCTTAAGTTAGCCCCTGAATTTTTCCTCCTGGAAATATATGACTTTGGTATTATATATACTTCAGTTATAATCTTACATCAGGAACTTAATAGCTATGTTATCTAGGGCAAAGTACTAAACCTCTCTGGACCTCATTTTTTTCATCTGCTAAACAAGGATGAAAATATCACTGTTAGGTATTAGGTTTGCTGTGAGGTTTAAATAGCATGTGGTAAGTGCTTAAACAATAGTGGCTATTTTTTTATTATAATTACTATTACCCATATCATTATTATCATCATTGAATTTCGGGAGATCTGAAATTCTCTAAAGTTGGTGAGTAAAGGTTAATGCTTATAAACTATTATGAGGATCCAGTTCTACCCACAAGCTCTTATGCCCTGGGAAGCCTGGTACAACATTAAAACCAAGTCTATGACTTTGGGCAGGTACAGGTCCTCGAGCCTCAGTTTCTTCATCTATGCAACAAAGTGTTAATGATATCACTGCTGTGCTCCTCACAGGGTTGTTACAAGGTTCCCGTCCAACAGTGGGCATGGAAAGTACTTTCCAAAGAGCTATTCATATATCCCTGATGTCCAGCTGTCATGTCCCTCACCAGCCCTGCTTTGTGCAACTCTTAGGACTGAGAAAACTCATTTTCAAGCTATTTTCAGGTCTGTAAAATGCAGCTGCTCAGAGTCAACTGCTATGTGGCTAGTAAGGCTCTACAAGCCACCTGTTAGGGCTGCCCCCTTCAGAAGCCTTGGGACAATCTTTCCCTAGCTCCCTGCTGCTCAAAGGACCAAAGGTAAATATCTTATTCCTACTGTTTTGCTGTATTTACTTCCTGTTGCCTGACTACCTGCCTCCAGCCTCAGAAATAGCCTCTGAGCCCTCGAGTATATTTATTTTTCATCTGTTCCTTCCCTGCCAGCAACAGCATTAATGCGCCCCTAAAGATCCAGTTTCTGGAAATTACAGCCCAGGAAGCATTCAGTGTAGTAGAGGGATAATTTTCTCTCTTGGATTTTCACACTTAGAGTGTGACTCCAGACCTCATGACCCAGCAAAGCATTATTTAAACCAGTGGGCTCCCCTTGCCTCACTCAGGACATATGCACAAAAGGGACAATACTGATTCCCCAAGAAGGAAAATTAAATCCAACTAAAAGGTACAAAGATTTAGACTTTAAATAAAATTAAAATTTAGGACTTTTGGAAGGACAAATTCAAGGGGAAAAAAAAAGCAAGAAGGGCAAATGAAAGACAGTAAAAATTGAACTAGAGAAGAGACAATAAACCAAAAGAAATTCATGTTTATATAGCCAGAAGGAAACACTAAAGGTGATGTGTAATTATTGGCAGGGGGAGGTAAAAACTGAGAAGCAAAAAATGAATGGTACAGTTCATGACCAGAGTGGCTGAAAATACTAGAATTTGGAATAGCATCTAGATATAGATTTGAAGATGGAGAGGGCAAACTCAGAAGTTCTTTCTAATCATTCATGATATTGAAAGAAACAGCAGACAGCTCTTCTCTAAAAGAGGACGGGCTTAACTTTCAATATAACTTTTCAATAACTTTTCAATTGATGCTTTCAAACTGTGGTGTTGGAGAAGACTCTTCAGAGTCCCTTGGACTGCAAGATCAAACCAGTCAATCCTAAAGGAAATTAACCCTGAATTTTCATCGGAAGGACTGATGCTGAAGCTGAAGTTCCAATACTTTGGCCACCTGATACTAAGAGCTGACTCATTAGAAAAGACCCTGATGCTGGGAAAGATTAACGGCAGGAGGGAGAAGGGGACAACAAAAGATGAGATGATTTGATGGCGTCACCAACTAGATGGACGTGAGTTTGAGCAAGCTCCAGGAGTTGGTGATGGACAGAGAAGCCTGGCATGCTGCAATCTATGGGAGTGCAAAGAGTTGGACCCGACTGAGCAACTGAACTGAACTAACTTTCAATAATAGGGATTTAGGGTAGATATTTGAGAGTCAGTGCTACTGAGCGGCTTTCACTTTCACTTCACTTTGAGCTTCCCAGGTGGCGCTAGGGTAAAGAATCTCCCTGCCAACACAGGAGACGTGAGTTCAGTCCCTGGGTCAGGAAGATCCCCTGGAGTAGGAAATGGCATCCCACTCCAGTATTCTTGCCTGGAAAATTCCATTGGCAGAGAAGGCTGGTGGGCTACAGTCTCTGGGGCCACAAAGAGTGGAACACGACCGAGCAACTGAGAACACACACACATTAGAAAATATCTTAGGTATGAGTATTGCAAGGAAAATATGGAAACCCCATCCCTAAAGATACTTAGAAATCATAAGGGTAGCCACTGTCTTTTACTAATGGCTTAAGGGCAAACCTGGACACCTAAAGTTTCAAGGATACATCCATCCATATGTGAATATGATTCTGTGTTTTCTCACTCCATTCCCATCACAGTATATTATATAGAGGTTTTCTTAGAGGTCTTCGTTATTTTCTAAGTTTGTCTGTCCTGAATTGGCTTCTTAATCTAGTCCATCTCCCTGACCAGTGTGTGGAGTTCTTAAAAAGATTCTCCACAGACCTACAAGGGCAACAGCCTGTTATTTCTCTCTGTATCCCTGGTCAACAATGTACCAGGCACACTGATACTTGATAAACAGTCCCTGAACAACCTTCAACTCTGAGAAGTAAAGAAAACCACTTCAATTAAAAAAAAAAAAAAAAGAATCTTGGAAAACTCAGTAATATCAAAGAAAAAACATTACTTCCTGCCTCTTCCACAGAAAGTTAGTTGAAAAGAGCCCTGACTTTCAGCCAGAAAGAGACCATAAGGCAGAGAGCCCACTCATTCTGAGTGTTTATGACTACCAATACTTAAGGGGGAGAACTGACACTTCCAGGGTTCTGGTTGTCTGACTCAGATTCAACTTTATTCCATTCTTGAACATTCCCATCTGGAGTAACTAAAGTCACAAAAAGATTCCTGGGGCCCTGGAAGGTGAATGAATGCTGATTCAATTACCTCTGGCCTGAGCTCCAGACCTCAGGCCAGGCAGAGACTTCTTTTCCCAAATGCCAGTCACTCATTATTATCTTCAAGATTTTATATCTTCATAATACATGTTCATATTCATTAGTTAACATTTACATTCATTATTTAATATTTGTGTTTACTTTGTCTTTAAGTAAACCATCCCTGGTTTCTTGCTCACACTGGTCCTAAGTAATAAAATCTGAGAAATTATGGTGCTATATGCTGGCAACATTTTTTATATGCACCTTAAACCAATAACTTTTTCATAAAAAATTAAAGCATAATTGCTTTACCATGTTGTATTAGTTTCTGTTGTACAGCCGATTGAATCAGTTTTATGTATACATATACGCACTCTTTTTTAGATTTCCTTCCCATTTAGGTCATCACAGATCACTGAGTAGAGTGCTCTATGGTATACAGTTGGTTATCTACTTTATACATGTGTGTGTTAAGTCGCTGCAGTCATGTCTGAGTCTTTGCAACCGTATGGACTGTAGTCCACCAGGCTCCTCTGTCCATAGGATTCTCCAGGCAAGAATGCTGGAGTGGGTTGCCACGCCCTCCTCCAGGGGATCTTCCCGACTCAGGATGGAACTCGCATCTTTTACATCTCCTGCATTGGTAGGTGGGCTCTTTACCACTAGCGCCACCTGGGAAGCCCATTTTATACATAGCAGTGTATACATGTCAATCCCAGTCTCCCAATCTGTCCCACCTCCCTTGGTAACCTAAGTTTCTTCTCTACATCTGTGATTCTATTTCTGCTTTGCAAATAAATTCATCTGTGCCTCTTTTCTAGATTCCACATGTAAGTGATATTATGTTTTTTTTTTTTCCTCTTTCTTATTTCATTCTGGATGATAATCTCTAGGTCCATCCATGTTTTTTCCTTTTCATGGCTCAGTAGTTTTCCATTCTTCATATGTTCTAGATCTTCTTTACCCATTCCTCTGTCAAAGGACCTTTAGGTTGCTTCCATGTCCTGGCTATTGTAAATAGTGCTGTAATGAACACTGGAGTGCATGAATACTTTCGAATCATGGTTTTCTGCAGATATATGCCCAGGAGTGGGTTGCAGGGTCATCTGGTAGCTCTATTTTTAGCTTTTTAAGGAGCCTCCATACTGTTCTCCACAGTGGCTGCACCAATTTACCTTCCCATAAGCCACGTAGAAGGTTTCCCTTTTCTCCACACTCTATCCAGCATTTATTTAAACACATACTTTTAAAAGTAAAAATATGTATAAATCTGCTACCCAATATTTCCCTTAGAAGTGAGAAATTCTACACAGGATTACATTTCAAGGTAAGCCTAGCCATTCTCATCTTTCTCCACTAAGATATACATGGATGCCATTCCTACAATTAGCATACTCCCACATGCATATCTGAACTTCTGGGCAGCTTCCAACAGAAAACCTAGAACCCACTCAATTTTTTCTCATTGAAGGAAGTGTATCAGAATGCAAGTGAGTGAACATAAATATAAGGGTAACTATGAACTCACAATTTGAGGATAATAATACCTTCCTCACAGAGCTGTTGAGAGACTAAAATGAAGCAGTTGGCATGAAGCTTAGCACACGCACGCATGCATGCTCAGTCATGTTCAACTCTTCACAGCCCTCTGGACTGTAGCCTGCCAGGCTCCTCTGTCCATGGGATGCTCCAGGTGAGAATACTGGAGTGAGTTGCCATTTCCTCCTGCATGGGATCTTCTCTATCCAGGGACTGAACCCTGTCTCCTGAGTCTCCTGAATTGCAGGCAGATTCTTTACCACTTGAGTCATTGGGGAAGTCCACTTAGCACATAACACGTAGTTAATAATTTGTTCCTAGTTTGTTTACATTAGCCATTCATCTTGAAAGTTGATTTTTAAGAACCAACTTTGGTGATATTTCTTCAATCAGAAAAAGTTGGCATGACCTCTGTACTGAGGGTTGCTGTGTCTGAGGAGCCTTGTCACCACTCACACCAACGAGAGCTGCTCCACAAAGATAGTGGCCAACTCCTGCAAAAAGCACTTTGTCCTGATCTCCAGGAAATTGTTTTCTATTAATTCATGGGCACTGAGTCCATACTTATTTTTTCCTTCTGTTTTATACTTGACATACAACACTGTATATATTTAAGGTATACAACATAATGATCTGCCTTACATATATCATGAAATGATTATCACAATTTTTAGGGAACATCCATCATCTCACTGGGGAAAACCTCTGTAAACGTAATTTTCATTTGTGGGTCACCTACCCAGGGGTATGAGTCTTGACTATACCATGACTCCTTCCTTTTTACCTGTCTGGTTGTGGTACCTTCTTTATATCTTAGTTAATGAAGGTCTTTTCTGGTAGGTTTTGATCTTTCTCATCAATAGTTTCTCCATAAGTCATTTTAAATTTGCCATGCTTATGAGGAGGTATGTTCAGGGTTTTCCTACTATACTATCTTGAGAACACTTCCAACAGTACTCTTCTTTTAATAAACTCCTAATACTTTGGAAGGTAGGAAGTAACTCTGCGTGTGTTAATCAGGTATTGTGATTTCAGGACACTGCAGAATGGAGAGATCATATCCTCAGATGGCAGCTTCCAGCATATTCCAGAATATGTTAGTGTTAGTTAGCTTCACTAATTCTATCACTCCTCTAAGAAAACTGTAGTGATACAGCCTTACCCAAAGAGTAGTACTTAGACTGCACAACTTCAGATAAATTTGGTCCTAAGATAAATTTGTTGTGAATGTCTTCAGTCTGAACTGCCAAAAGATTTGTATTCTTTTATTGGGCCCTGGAGAGACATTAGATTTAGGTATTTGGATTTTATTAAATTCAAGAACACTGGGTGTTTTTTTTTTCTTTGAGTGTAACCAGGGCAAGACTTTATTATATCACCTAGAATGGAAAAAAAAAATTGATGTACTTAAAGAAAGACACTTGACAGCTCCTGGTTTCAGTTTAGCTGTTTTAAAATGAAAATAATTTTCTTATTATGATTATCAGCCTCTAATTTTATTATGTTAACATATCTGTCTTGTTTCTTTGTGTATAACCAGCTCAAAGGGGCATCTCAGGACAAGAAGAGATGTGGTTATAAAACCTTATTAGGATTCTCTAGTATAAACTCCCTTCCTTAAATCCTTTCTCCTAATTTAGAATCAATCATCCTTTCCCCCTAGGTAAAGGTGTTTTGGTTTTTTTTTTTTTCCCTTTCTGACCTGTCTAGAATGTAAAGCCATCTGATGGCTGTCAGAATCTTCTCTCTTGTGGAAGAAAGAAATGATTCTTCCTTTATATATACCATAGCCTTAGGGACTCTATTGCAAGTAAAGTGAGAGAAACAACTTCCTGAGGGTCTAAATTCTAACATCACATCCTTTCCAGTGCTCCAGCTGTTCTTTGCTTAATGAACTTTCCCTTCCCCACCTCCTCTCCCCACAGTAATCTCTATAGAGCACGAGGCTTTGGCCAGAGCACTGGGGATGGAGTTAGAAGATCAGGGTTCAAGTCTTGGTTCATCCACTTACTTGCTGGCAATAGGCAAATTTACAGCTGTGAGACAGGAAGAACTACTGGTTCCACCTACTTCCTCAGACTCCAGTGAAGATGAAATGAGATGCAGTGGTCAAACAGATACATGCAGCAGGGAAAGCACCATACACATTAGGATTACGGAAGAATCTGGATGTCTGAGGGCGCAGAGCACAAGACCTGCAGCCGGAAACTTGAGCTTGAATCCCAGCTCTCCTGCTAACCACCTGTATGATCTGAGGCAAGTTATGTCACTGTTCTGTGTCTTAGTTTCCACACCCACGCAAAGATGCTGATAATAGTAGTACCTATATCCTCGGCTTTTGTGAACACTAATTGAGTTAATACCTGGGAAGTACTTAGCACAGCGTCTAGACACCTAGTCAATACTTAGTAAAAGTTAGCATTATATTAGACTCTTCCTTCTCTTTTGCCACAAATAGTAAATCAATCATCAGTTCAGTTCAGTTCAGTCACTCAGTTGTGTCAGACTCTTTGAGACCCCATGGACTGCAGCACACCAGGCCTCCCTGTCCTTCACCAACCCCTGGAGTTGACTCAGGTTCATGTCCATTGAATCAGAGATGCCATCCAACCATCTCATCCCTGTCGTCCCCTTCTCCTTTCACCTTCAATCTTTCTCAGCATCAGGGCCTTTTCAAATGAGTCAGCTCTTCAAATCACATGGCCAAAGTATTGGAGCTTCAGCTTCAGCATCAGACCTTCCAACGAATATTCAGGGGTGATTTCCTTTAGGATGGACTGGTTGGATCTCCTTACAGTCCAGAGGAATCTCAAGAGTCTTCTGCAACACCACAGTTCAAAAGCATCAATTATTCAGCACTCAGCTTTCTTCACAGTCCAACTCTCACATCCATACATGACTACTGGAAAAACCATAGCTTTGACTAGACAGACCTTTGTTGGCAAAGTAATGTCTCTGCTTTTTAATATGCTGTCTAGGTTTAATCATCAGATCTCACCAGTTCTCTCAGACAGCTCATTGTTCCCCTTCAGTTCAGACCTCTATTGTCCCACTCTTGGGCCGCCAGTGACATTGCTGGGTTCTCAGATCTAGTTTCTCCCTCTATTTGTTTCTGTGTATGTGTGCTAAGTTACTTGAGTCATGTCTGACTCTTTGTGACCCTGAAGCCTGCCAGGCTCCACTGTCCATGGGATTCTCCAGGCAAGAATACTGGAATGGGTTGCCATGCCCTCCTCCAGGGGATCTTCCCAACCCACAGATTGAGCCCATGTCTCATTATGTCTCCTGCATTGGCAGGCAGGCTCTTTACCACTAGACCCACCTGGGAAACCCATTTGTTCCTGTACTTAGCACCAAGTCCATTCTCTCAAAATATTATTTTGAGCCAATCACATGAATACTTAAAATTCTCAGTGACTCACAAATACTTATAGAATAATTTTAACTCTTAGACTCCAATTTAAAATGTGTTACAAACTAAACCCACCATTACATCTTTCTCAGACATAATCCCTCTACTCTAGGAAGAGTTTTCCCTCATTCTAGAAAACAGCTTGTCATTTTATACCTCCATGTTGTTAATCATTCCTTTCCTCCTACTTGGAAAGTCCTCCCTTCTTGGCCAGCTAATGAGAGGCAGTATTCCAGTGGTTAAGAGTTCCAGCTTGGATGCCTAATAGGCTTCCATTATCGACTGGTTCAACAACTTCCTGGCCATGTGACCTTGGGCAACTTTTATTCCTATTCTGTGTGCTTAGCAAGAGCACTCTTATTATAGTTATAGGAAAATCCATTTCACAGTGATAATCTATTGATTTGGGGGGAGGGTACTTACTTTTTAGTTACTTGATGTTTTACTATAATATGTGAATCAGAACTGAAAACAAAATTAAAAGTTTTCTTCTCTCTATCACCCCAATACATTTTCTGTTTTCTGCTAAAGAACATCAAACCCAACAGGAACTGACAACCTTCTACTTACTTTCAAGGCTAATTCCTTTATTACATTCTTACTCTGCACAGGGCTAATCTAATTACTCTCTTCCAGGTCACCTAAGAATAATGACCTAGCTTTCAGATTAGCCAAAGCAGGACACAGGTGACTCTGCAGTGGGAGGGAGAGAGCTTGGTACTGGTGAGGTTAGGAGTGTCAGCCTCAGGGACCCAGCAAAAGAAGATCAAATGAAGACAAAGAGAAATGACCTACTCCAGAGAGCTGTCAACAAAGCAGGAAAAAGGAACATGAAGAGTTTGCTTGGTTTACTCCTCCTAAAACATGGAAATATAAAACAGTAAGACTCCACAACAAAGCGGGCTCCAGGCTGTCTCTACCTTCCTTCTGTTATCCCTCCCCAGTTCTCCTAGATCTTTTTTCTTGTCTAGCACTGAAAGAGGTTTTTGGCAATATTAGCCTGATTTAAATGCACAGAAACAAACAAACAAAAGAATTCCCTGGCAGTTCAGTGGTTAGGACTCTGCATTCTCTGCTAAGGACCCAGATTCTATCCCTAGTCAGGAACTAAGATCCCACAAGCCTAGCAGTATGGCCATAAATGAATAACTGCACAGAAACAGATTTACATCAATCTGCATCTCTTCAAGTCTCTGAACCTGGACTCCTTAACCAGAGAACATGAGTCACCTTCAAGAGCCACTTTCCCCATCTCAGTCCCCTCGTCTACTCATTCCATCACTCCACCTTTCTCCTCCAAACTCCCCTTCTTACGTCTCTGCCTCTTAACCCTTTCCCTTACTACTCCCATTCCAGTGTCTACAAAGAACTCTTCAACACCTTCAAATATTTTTCTCTGTTTTAGCTCAACTAAATGATTCTCAAACTTGACTTCGCATTAAAAGAAGCTAAAAGAAAACATACCTGAGCCTCCCTCCCTGCAGAATCTAACAGTCTAGGGTCTAGCCCTGGCATGGGCTTGTTTAATCTTCCTAGGTGACTTCAAGATATATCCAATCTTGAGAACCACAGCCTAAGACTGGATTCTCCCCTAGCAAACAGGCTCCCTTTACCTCTTTCTGGAGACTACACTTTCTCCCACACCTGAATACCACCAGACAAGAAAGGGCAATCAAACTCAGGCTCTTTCAGACCATGGGTCTTCCATTTTCATACAAAAGCAAACAACAAAAAATGTCTTTCCTGGAGGTATTTTATTTATACAACTCTGTTTCCTCTACCCGTACCTCCAACCTTATCTCCCTGAATAACTTCCATATCCGTTAAGATTCAACTAAAACATCACGTCTTCTGAGAAGCCTGGTCTGGCAGGCTGAGTGATCTAGGGCCAACCCTATGTTCTTGCTATATCCAGTGGATGCCATGACATAGCCTTTAGGTCCCTGTTCATAGTCATCTATCACTTTCCTGTCTGCCTACCTCAATAAACTGAGTTCCTTGAAAGTAAGAAGTATACCTTCTTCATCTCTGTGCCCCTACATGTAACCTATGCAATGCTTGGCACATGACTGGCATTCAATAAATACTGGTGAGAGAGCAAGTTGGAAAGAAAGAGAAGAGAAGGAAATTTGAAAATGAGGAAGAGTAAAGAAAACTACCTCTTCTATGTCATCTTCTGGCCTTCCAAGGATAAAGCTGACTATACTTAGCATATTTTTGGAGCCATAATATAGAGGCACAGCACAGAAAGTAGGAATCCAAACAACTCTTCATTTTAGAAAAAATATACAAATTACAAGAAAGTTGGCCTATATATAGAAAGCACTTTTTGAACATATTTCTAGTTATCGACTAAGGACATACTGTCCACTTCCCACATCTACACTATTGGTGACCCAGATTTTCCCTGACAATCTCATTCTGTCACAGTGGCCCTGATGGGAAGAATAAAGTCCCTCAAAGATGCTCATATCCCAAACCCCCAGTTATGTGACTAACACCTCACATGGCAAAATGTAATTTTCAGATGTGACTAAGATGTGAATTTAAGGGTCCTCTTACATGAAAGAGGGAGGCAGGAAGCTCATTATCAGAATAGTGCAGGGTGGGAAAAACCATCCATTCCTGGCTTTGAAGATGGAGGAGAAGCCAAGGAACATAGGCAGCCTCTAAAAGCTAGAAAAGGTAAGGAAACAGGTTCTCCCCTAGAGCCTCCAGAAGGAACACAGCCTTGTTGACACCTCAATTTTAGCCCAGCGAAACCCATTTGGATTTCTGACCACCAGAATTCTCAAGTAGTAAATTTACGTTCTCAGAAGTCACTAAATTTGTGGGGGTTTTTTGTTTGTTTGTTTTTTTACAGCAGCCACAGGAAACTTAAGTGTTCACTGGGCACACTCTTGTCAGAACATGTTTTCTTTGAATTGATATCACTTTGCCACGGTTATTGTTGAATAATCACTGTGAGTCTTGATGACCTTAAAAAAAAAAGTACCTGGAAAAATGTATGAAATAGTTCTTAACTTTGGACTCTGGCTATACTTGAATAGCTCAGAGATTCCAGAACTCTGGCATACTTGGTATCAGTCCTTTGACTCTGTTATGTCCCCGCTGAAGGTCATCAGGCTCTGTTCTAAGGCTAGGACCTTGAGAGTGGGGGCAGGGGAGAAAGGGGAAGAGGAGAGAGGGCTTCACGGTGCCCATTCTCAGGTTATCATAGATGGAAAATAATTAGACTTGCTGCACTGCCCAGACTGATAATAGCAGGCATCTCCTAAAGGACATTATGCTAAGAGGGTCTATCCCTGTTCCAGACTGTCTGGAGGAGGAGGAAGGGAGAAGGAAAAGAAAAACAGCATATCAGTGGTGAATTCATACATATTTTAGAATGATTCATTAAAATTTAAAAGAAAATTCAGGTTAACTCTAAAGTATCCAGAAATTTTATAGACTCAGTATTCCTCATTTTCTGAACTTCCTGATCAGTCAGTATTTTAGCAGATAGCTTATCGTTTTGACTTTAAAGTCTTTTTTAACTACTGTAATATATTGCACCCTTCCTTCTTCCCACTCAGCACAGAACCAATTGAGAGAGTCATAGGGATCAGAAATACAGGAATCAAATGTCAGCTTCATTACCGACAAACTAAAGAACAGCCATCAGGTGTAGGGCAACTATAGGCTTCCTACTGCAGCACCTCCATGTTAAGAAGAATGACCTCAGTTACTGGCAGCTGGCAAAAGTGATCCAGCCCCATCAGGAGCAGAGCTGCCCAGAGTTAATCCCAGCAAGAGTCCAGAAGGGACCAAAATAGGTGTGTGCATTGTCTTCCAACCTCCCTTCCTAGGGAAGATTGTCCCAGGGAGGAGTAAGCAAGGAAGAGAGAGGGCCAGGAGTGTTACACTAGTAAAAGGTCTTCAACATGGGTCCATGAGGGATAGGGGATGAATGTTTTTCACCTGACAGCTGTTTCTAAACAACATCAAATAAAGCTATGCTATAATTAAGCTAAGTAATTGTATCTTGAGTAATCTGAATGCAGTATTAGCAAGATCTGACTAAAGATCCATCACCCCAAAGCATACATGGAAGCAAAAGCCTCCATACTCAGTGATGAGGAACAGTCTGAGGTCTGTTACTAGCAATAAAGCATGCTGCTGCTAAGTCACTTCAGTCGTGTCTGACTCTGTGCGACCCCATAGACGGCAGCCCACAAGGCTTCCCTGTCCCTGAGATTCTCCAGGCAAGAACACTGGAGTGGGTTGCCATTTCCTTCTCCAATGCATGCAAGTGAAAAGTGAAAGTGAAGTCGCTCAGTGTGTCCAACTCCTAGCGATCCCATGGACTACAGCCCACCAGGCTCCTCCGTCCATGAGATTTCCAGGCAAGAGTACTGGAGTGGGGTACCATCGCCTTCTCATTTACAAATAATGCCTCTCGGCTTCAAAAATTAGAGTTTGTTCAAAGGTGTCTCTATAATAACATTACTCTTTCTTGCCTTCTTTCAGATTTACTGTCTTGAGTGGGAGAAAAAGGAAAGGGCTTATAGATAGCATTCCAGAAATTATACATAACCCAGACTCCCTTATTTGTTAAGCAGCTCACAGTGAAAGACATTTCTTGGCAGCATTAATAGTTATGGCAACCACGAGTTACTGAAATGCTTCTGAGTTGGGATTTTTATAGTTACTTCTATTTCTTTTTTATTTTATCCAGGGATGAATTTGATTAAGAAAGCAAATGGAGATTTTTTTTTTTAAGCATGAGTATCAACATGACACATGATCAGGAATGACCCTACAAATACTCTTGGTTAATAATATAAGAACTACAATGACTTGTAAAAAGCAGACCATGTAATAAAATTTGTGAAATTTTCAAGGACTACATTAATACCATTATAAAAAATTAATGAACACAGTTCACATATCTGAATTTAAACAATAAAATAGGAGGGTTTTGTTTTTTTCTCTAGTTTTATTGAGTTACTCCTAAGGAGTTGTGGTCCAAAAAATAAATTAGAATTCATTTTTTAAATAAGTCACAATTTTTAAAAGCAGATTACTTTACATATTTATTTTTATTATAACATCATTATGAGATTTTTATTAGTTTATTCATTTGCTTATAAAATGAATTTATATATACTTCTATAAACAGAGATTCCACCTATTAAAAGGTTTATGGCATTTTTTTCTTTTACTTTCCTACAACCAACCTCTCAAGTTGATGAGGTGTGCCAACTCTGAAAATATTATATATTATGCTCACAAATTGCTAAAAAATCAAGTATGAAAAATGAGTACTCTTCTGCTATAAAGTCGTCCTCAATCCTTCTGCACACCGTCTTCTTAGGAGACGTCTTTCTTATGTTGGCCAAAAATAAGATTTCCCCTTAACAACGCACCAGTGTTGTTGCTAGGGGATTATGACATAGGAAGAGTGACCTCCAGTCAGAGAGGAGCTCCAGAAGTCTGACTGTGACATGCCAGTATAAAAATAAGCACTCCCACCACCTGTAGGCCCTTCTCCTCTCCACTTGTAACTGATAAGAACAACATCTGCAATGGCCAGAAACATCACCAAGAAGAACAAGTGCTGCAGAAGACACCAAAAAGCAATCTACAAAAAGAAATCACGTTCCAGCACTGAATGTGGCCATAGGAATTACTCACTCTACATAAACAGGGTCCTAAAAGAAGTGGTTCCCGAGAAGGGCATATCATCTCGCACCATGGACATCTTAAACAACATGATCAATGACATGTTTGATCACATTTCCGCTGAAGCCTGCAACCTAATGTGTTACAGAAAACGCTGTACCCTCACCCCTGAAGACATCCAGAAGGCAGTGTATTTGCTGCTGCCTGAGAAACTGGCCAAGTATGCAGTGACTTTCGGAAATGAAGCTGTCCAACGATATGTCCACTCCTAAACTCCATGTTCCAGCTTCATTAAATCTTGGGGAAAGTAACTCTTACTTCCCAAATGATCACTTCAATACTGAATTCATTCTTCTTTTTTCTAACATAGTCATATTTCCTGGTATTTTCCCTATTTGTCTTCTGTGTAGAGAAGAATTACTCTCTTGCTATTTTATGTTCTAACAATTTGCCTACTATTTAGGTTTTCCAACACCTGCTGCTCATGGGACTCCCTCCCAGAACTCATGTTTTTCCTATGAATGTGTAAATCTCATTATATAAATTCAATGCTAATTGTATTGTTAAGGTATTGTTAACTATGTAATTGATTATTTAATCCAGCTATTTAAAGCTCAACATTCAGAAAACGAAGATCATGGCATCCGGCCCCATCACTTCATGGGAAATAGATGGGGAAACAGTAGAAACAGTGTCAGATTTATTTTGGGGGGCTCCAAAATCACTGCAGATGGTGACTGCAGCCATGAAATTAAAAGACGCTTACTCCTTGGAAGAAAAGTTATGACCAACCTAGATAGTATATTCAAAAGCAGAGACATTACTTTGCCGACTAAGGTCCGTCTAGTCAAGGCTATGGTTTTTCCTGTGGTCATGTATGGATGTGAGAGTTGGACTGTGAAGAAGGCTGAGCACAATCACTGCAGATGGTGACTGCAGCCATGAAATTAAAAGGCGCTTACTCCTTGGAAGAAAAGTTATGACCAACCTAGATAGTATATTCAAAAGCAGAGACATTACTTTGCCGACTAAGGTCCGTCTAGTCAAGGCTATGGTTTTTCCTGTGGTCATGTATGGATGTGAGAGTTGGACTGTAAAGAAGGCTGAGCGCCGAAGAATTGATGCTTTTGAACTATGGTGTTGGAGAAGACTCTTGAGAGTCCCTTGGACTGCAAGGAGATCCAACCAGTCCATTCTAAAGGAGATCAACCCTGGGATTTCTTTGGAAGGAATGATGCTAAAACCGAAGCTCCAGTACTAAGGCCACCTCATGCGAAGAGCTGACTCATTGGAAAAGACTCTGATGGAAAAGACCCCGTCTATGGGGTCGCACAGAGTCAGACACGACTGAAGTGACTTAGCAGCAGCATGCTTTATTGCTAGGGATTGGCGGCAGGAGGAGAAGGGGACGACCGAGGATGGGATGGCTGCATGGCATCACGGACTCAATGGACATGAGTCTGAGTGAACTCCGGGAGTTGGTGATGGACAGGGAGGCCTGGCGTGCTGCAGTCCATGGGGTCGCAAAGAGTCGGACATGACTGAGCGACTGAATGGAACGGAACGGATTTTGACACCCAGGTCACACTGGCTTTGAATTTATGAACACTAACATTTTAATCAGAAGCATACTAACACTGATAAATTTTCATCAAAAAGGTATTTTCTAGAGCAAACTACATTCAACCACTTAGTTCTTTAATGGAGTCCCTTTAGAACATGTTAACTCTTTCCTTCAATAAGCTCAGCTCTTAACCATGTAGTTTTTATCTCTGCATGTGCCTCTTTTTCATAAGGGAGTGTACATCTGTTAACCTTTTATTCCAATCTATCCCTTTATTCCAGTCATTCCCCTTTGGGAACCATGAGTCCATTTTCTATGTCTATTTTGTAAATAAGTTCATTTGTCTTATTTTTCAGATTCCACATAGAAGTGAGATCATATAATATTTATCTTTCTCTGTTGGACTTTCTTCACTTAGTATGATAATCTCTAGGTCCATGTCTGTTGCTGCTTATGGCATTATTTCTTACTTTTTATGGCTGAGTAGTATTCCATTATATACATATACCACATCTTTTTTATCCAGTCATCTGTTGATGGACACTTGGTTGCTTCCCATGCCTTAGCTTCTGTGAACAGTGTTGCTATGAACATTGGGGTTCAAGTAACCTTGCAAATTAGAGCTTTTTTCTTTCCAGATATATGTCCTGGATTGGGATTCCTGAATCACATGGTAACTCTATTTTTAGCTTTTAAGGTGCCTCCATACTGCTTTTCATAGCGGATGAAGCAATTTTTAATCTATATTTATATTTAATTCACTGGAATTTATTGTTCCATATTTATAGCATTAATAAGGCCACCACATAGGAACCTACCGCTCAATTTATAAACTTTGAACTTTATAGATGTCACTGGAGATATTTCCCAGTCCTATCTCCCTGTCTACTATACTGAATTTTGTTTCCCATTGCCTTGCTTTTCTTTGTACTTTTGCTACCTATGTATACATCTCTACAGAATATGTTTAATTTTCCTAATTTATAATTTAGGGACCATACTACCTAGGTCATTTTGTGCCTGCCTTTTTCTTTCAAAATTGTTTCTAAGATTTAAATAGTTCTAATTCATTCTTTTCACTCCTGTACTCTATAGTATTCCATAATGTGAATATACAAGTTTATGTATGCTTACTCTGTTTATGGAGATTTGGGTTGTTTTCTTGTTTTGCTACCATGACCAATGCTCCTGTAATGAACTATAACAACAGCTAAGACTTATGTAGCATTTGCTGTGTGCCTTCATCTTACATAAATTATTTAATAGGGATGACAACCTTGTGAGGATTAAGTAATTTTTCCTTCCTACAGATGAGAAAAATGGGGCACAGAGAAATAAGTAGCTGACGGAGGTCACATACCTATTTAGTGGCAGAGCTGGGATCTGACCAGGTTAACAATTGCTGTTCAGTCACAATGGCACGCCACTCCAGTACTCTTGCCTGGAAAATCCCATGGACGGAGGAGCCTGGTAGGCTGCAGTCCATGGGATCGCCAAGAGTCGGACACGACTGAGCAACTTCCCTTTCACTTTTCACTTTCATGCATTGGAGAAGGAAATGGCACCCCATCCAGTGTTCTTGCCTGGAGAATCCCAGGGACAGGGGAGCCTGGTGGGCTGCCATCTATGGGGTCACACAGAGTCAGACACGACTGAAGCAACTTAGCAGAAGCAGTTCAGTCACTAAGTCATGTCCGACTCTTTGTTACTCCATGGACTGCAGCACACCAGGCTTCCCTTGTACACTCTCTCCCATAGTTTACTCAAACTCATAACAAAACATGGTCCAGACTCTGACAAAACTTGGTTCACTGGAGAATGGAATGGCAAATCCCTTCAGTATTCTCGCCATGAGAACCCCGTGAACAGGTTAACAGAGTCCACTGTGAACACCCGATGACTGCTATGGACATTCTTGTACATACGTCTTCTCGTACAAATGTACAAGAATCTTGCTAGTTAAAAAACCTAACTATGGAAATGCTGGGTAATTGATATGCCCATATTCAACTTTCTAGATATTAACAGACTCTCTTCCAAAGTGTTTTACCAGTTTACATTTGCAGATGAGCGTAATTTAGATTCTTCTCGTTACAAGTAACATCACTTAAGTTTCCTCAAGAAAAGGTTTCCTGTATATACTGAGATTGGAACTGAGGCTATTCTGTCTCTCGTATTTATATGCATGCATTTATATAATCAGATTCAAAACCATCCAATTTGAGTTAGGCCCAGATAGAAGTTGTTTGCCATCTGAAAGATCCACTTAATCATTATTCAATGCCCACACCTGCCATTCTGCTGGGGGTTGGCGTCAGAAGGGCTTCCAAGTTCTATCTGGGGTCAATAAATTACAGCCCTTGGGCCAAATCTGGAAGCATCCCTCTTTTGTTTGACCCCCCTACAAGTTAAGAAAGATTATTACATTTTTATAGGGATATTTAAAAGGAAAAAAAGAATATTCAACAGGCATAATGTGACCCACAAAGCCTATAATATTTGCTATGGCTCTTTACAGAAAGAGTATCTGGTCTATACAGTGCTGCTCTTTCTTGCAGGGTCTGCAATACAGCAGGTTTTCTAAGGCTTTGCTGAGACACCTGTATCTCTATAAAATAAAGTTGAAAATGATGAAAACTTTATATTTGGCTTTCAAATCACTGTAGTAGAGAGAGTACATTAAAGGGGCAATGACCTAATTATTCAGAAAAATGTTTTACTCTATATTGAGGTGTTAAAGTGGGCCTTACTTTAAGGGAACTAGAGAGTTCCTTGTGTATTGTTCTCTCTTTGTATATGTTTTGAAACATTTTAATAGAATCTCAAAATAAGATTAAGATTTTTGGAAAAAACTCTGGAGTCGGTTTCAAGTCTGATTATATAAATGCATGTGGGTATAAAAAACACATTTTTAAAAATTTTAAACAATTTTTTAGTGTGGTAAAAATATATATAACATAAAACATCATTTTACTCAGTTTTAAGTGTACATTCACTTTAGGTACATTCACATAGTTATGGAACCATCACCACCATCCATCTTTAAAACTTTTTCATCTTCTCAAACTAAAACTCCATAAACATTAAATAATAATTTCACATATCCCCCTTCTCCAACCTCTGGCAATAACCATTCTGCCTTCTGTCTCCATGAATTTCGCTCCTCTGGGTACTTCATATAAGCGGAATCCAGCAACATTTGTCTTTTTGTAACAGAAGTATTTCGCTTAGCATAATGTTTTCAAGATTCATCCAATGTAACATATGTCAGAATTTCCATTCTTTTTAAGGCTTAATAATATTTGATGGTTCAGCAAGTAAAGAATCTGCCTGAAATGCACGAGATAAGGAGATGTGGGTTTGATCCCTGGGTCAGGAAGATCCCTGGAGAAGGAAATTGTAGCAACCTACTCCAGTATTCTTGCCTAAAAAAAAATCCCATGGACTGAGTAGCCTGGCAGGCTCCAGTCCAAAGAGTAGCAAAGAGTCAGACACAACTGAGCAACTAAGCAGTATTCCATTGTATGTGTATAATACATTTTATTTATCCATTCCTCCACTAATGATCACTTGGGGTCCTTCCAACTTTCGACTCTTGAGAATAATGCCACTCGAACATATACAAATATCCCACATTAGGAGTATACCCAGAAGTGAATTGCTAGGTTACATGATAGTTCCATTTTTAATTTTTTGAGGAACCACCATATCATTTTCCACACAGCTGTTTCATTTAACATTGCCACCAGCACTGCATAAGGGTTCCAATTTCTCCACATCCTCATCAACCTTTATTATTTGATTTTTACATATAATACCTATCCTAATATGAAGTGATTTTATTTTCACTTCCTTAATGATTTGTGATAGGATCTTTTCATGTGCTTATTAGCCATTTGTATGTTTTATTTAGAGAAATGTCTATTCAGGTCCTTTGCCCATTTTTAAATTGTTGATGTTAAGTTGTAGAAATTCTTTATACATTCTGAATATTAATCCTCTCTCAGATAGTTCTCCTATTCCATGGATTGCCTCTTCACTTTGTTGATAGTGTCCTTTGATACATAAAAGTTATTAATCTTGATAACATTCATTTTGCCTATTTTTCCTTTTGTTATCCAGGCCTTGGGTATAACATGCCACTTTATATTTTGTATTGCTCCTTTTAGAGGAAGTTATATACAATACTACTAATATATTTTTTAACTTGGAATTAATTCATAAAGTCAACATACTTCTAAAATTAGCTTCTATTTTTAATTTTTTAATGTGTCATACTAGCTGACACATTAACGGTCAAAATTATTTCAATGCATAATTTTGACATTAACAGGGCCAATTTATCAACTTTTTAAAGTCTTGAACCCCAGTGACCTGAGACAGTTAAATGAAAGACAAAATGTAGCACTCAGCACTAGCCCTGTATTATGCATTTACCCCCATCTTCTCAGAAATAGAACCCTCAGTTTTAGCTAAATTCATTGTCACCCAGGATAAAGAGTACATTTCCAAATCTTCCTTTGACTAGGTGTCTAAGTGACCAAATTGTGCTGAATTGTAAGGAACATGCAACTTCCAGGAAGTATCCTTAAAAAACAAGAGTGCTCTTTTCCCTTCTCCTCTTTCCTGCTGGCTACTTGGGGAAGTAAAGACTGGAGCTGAAGCAGCCATCTTAAACTAGGAGTAGAAAACTATATATTAAGGATGGTAGAGCAGAAAAATAAAAAAGCTTTGGTCTCTGATGATTGAACTGCCATCCAGCCTGGGACTGCCTATATTTACACGAGAGAGGAATTTCTGGCTTGTTTAAGCCACTGTTATTTTGGGTTTCTATCATTCATAGTCAAATTTTGTTCTAGTATAAACATCCAGAAGATTATTGACTGCTAAACAGTGCAGTTAATTTCAAAATGATTATATACTTATTAAATAAAAACATATTAATCTAGAGATGGAGAATGGCAAATGTCTTGTTTATTTACCAGAGGATGTTGCTGCTAAAATGAAATCTCATGCTATTTAACAATTTGTTGTTAGAGATATGTAATGCAGATGGCAAAATTCTATTGTTATTAGTCTATTGGACACATGAAGTGATTTTAAAACATTACTTAAAATACAAAAATATATCAGACTCAAAGATGATGGGAAAGACAACTTCTGACTAACTCAACAACATGATCAATATGTGGATTCCATGGTAACTTAAAGATAGTGACATACAACATAATAAAAGATGTCTCATACCAACAGGAAAGAATGGGGCTGATTTTGTAATACAAATCACCCAAGCAAAAAAAATTCCAGCAAACTTAGATTATCCTTCTCGGAGCTTAGAAATCTTATTTTAGAAATGAAAAATGTAATATCATATAAATATATGCTGTCACTTACTATGATTTTTTAAAGTCCTAATATGTACACTGCTAGCTTGTTCCTGTGTGAATTAAACATGTCAAAGTACTAGGAAATAGGGAAGTGCCATAGAGTATAAAACCTTACATATGGTACTTATAGTTTACTATGGATTCACAGAAATGTGTTGTGATAAATGCCAAGAAAACAAAGTCCATCCCTTTAAAAGCATAGAACTTTTTGAAACAACAAACTGAAAATAAATTATTGTGAACAGCTGACATACAGAGTCTAGGCTCTGACTAGAGATTATTCTAAGTACTCCATATATATTAACTCAATATAAAGCCCAAGACAACCACTTGAGAAAAATACTAATATCATTTACCATCAGGGGAACTGTGGCATAAAAAAAGACTAAGAAACATGCCAGCGGTCACACAACTAGTAATAAAAGAACTGTGGTTAAACCCATGTATTCCAGCTCCAAAGCCCATCACTTAAAGTACAATGCTTGCTTTACTTCTCCTGAAGAGAGACATGTTAGAAGATACTGTGGAACATGGAAGGTGCCTCTAACCCAGAATAAAAAGGTGTCTAACAAGAAATGACACCTGATCTAGATCTTGAAAATGAGTAGGATATGCACATAGGTAGAAGGAATAATATTTGCAAAAGTTTAGGACATTAATGGTATCAATTTAAGGTAATCGCAAATTATGTAGCTGAAAAGATGGGGAAGAAGAAGAAAGGATGGGGAAATAAGGTTGGCTGCTGCTGCTGCTGCTAAGTCACTTCAGCCGTGTCCAACTGTGCAACCCCATAGACTGCAGCCCACCAGGCTCCTCCCTCCATGGGATTTTCCAGGCAAGAGTACTGGAGTGGGATGCCATTGCCTTCTCCCAATAAGGTTGGAGAGGTAGGCAAAAATCTGTGGGCTGACCTACAACTTGAATTTGATCCAGTACCCTTGAGGAGACTCATGGAGAGACATTAGGCTGGAGAAATACGTGATTTCATTCACTGTTAGAAAGATTATTCCAGGAGCAGAAGTGAGGAGGGTGAATTAAAACAGAAAGAGGCCAGTTTGCATATGACTGGAGTGATCCATGCAAGTCTTAATGAGGGCCTGAACCAAGCCATTGGCAGCAGAAATAAAGGAGGAAGTGATAGATGTGGAAGAGGCTTAGGAGCCAGAATCCCCAGGAAACGTGCAGTGTGCACCATAACAGAGAGAGAGTCAACAAGGGATTCCCAGGGCTCTGGCTCAGGAGACTTGATGGACGGAGCCAAGTCACGTGGCTCAGCTTCTTGAGCACTTCCAGTAAAATATCCAGACAGTATGCAAGAGACCACTGTAAATGACGCCATGTGTGGGGTATCATAAGCGTGCTTATCATGCCAAGGGTCTGGCAAAAGTCAGCCAACCTTAGGGCAGATGATTAGCACTTGTTTAATGCTTAAACAGAAGAGGACAGCTTGAATTTTTAATGCTCGAAATCAGTTTTTATCACAACCCTGTGCTAGGCCACACATCATGTGTTGACAGATTTTGTTAGCTCTGACAGCTGATTGTTTTGAAAGACATTTGGCAGGAGGAGGAGAAACCGGCAGACTATAAATATATGGGAGAAAGTAGCAACCTGTAAATATAAGTTACGGTGAAAGGTAAGTCAGTTACATTCAAGATGAAAGTCCCCAAAACCAAAAATGCTGATCTTTTTTTCTGTTCTTGGTGGAGAGCTACTCAGAGGCAAAAGGAGCCTCTTTTCCTGAAAAACTTCGTGCTGGCCCAGGCACAGGCAGAGCAGCTTCATTCAGGGCCCTAGAGAGGCGCTGGGACCTGAAACTTGAGGAAAGGGTTGTTTTCCCTCCTCTGCCCTGGGATTGGAATTCCAAAGTAGAGACGCAGATAGGGATTCCTGTCTGAAGATGGTAGGGAAAAGGAAGCACAAAGCAATGTCCTGTGGGCACAGGGATGCCGGGCCCCTCTGGGATAAGCACAAAAATTTCTGTGGGGAACTTTGCCAGAAGGGTGAGTTACAGGAACCTTGAGTTACTAAGATTTCAGCTGAAAAGAACACACAGTTTTACCCCCCCTTCAAGTGGTCCTCACTTCCTCTGTGGAGTCTCCAGCAAAGGAGACAGAGAAGTCACTTAAAATCAAATTAATCTCTACAGAGAGTTGCATGCAGATCCCCAGTCAAGTCAGACTTTTAGAACATTATTATTAAACAAACTATCCCTTATTTTGGCTTCCCTGGTGGCTCAGACAGTAAAGAGTCTGCCTGCAATGCGAGAAACCCAGGTTCAGTCCCTGGGTCAGGAAGATCCCCTGGAGAAGGAATGGCAACCACTCCAGTATTCTTATGTGGGAAGTCCCTAGACAGAGGAGCCTAGCGGGCTACAGTCCGTGGGGTCGCAAAGAGTCAGGACACGACTGAGCAACTTTCACTTTCATCCCTAATTTTAGTCTGATACATTTGCATTTGGATTACTCCACAGTAAAAAAAAAAAAAAAAAGCTTTTAAGAACAATAAACAGGGACTTCCCTGGTGGGCCAGTAGCTAAGACTGTGCTCCCAATACAGGGGGCCTGAGTTAGATTCCTGGTCAGGGAATTAGATTCCACATGCTGCAATGAAGATCCCACAACTAAGACCTAGTGCAGCCAACACGCACACACACGAACACACACACAACAGTACTATTTACTTGGCAGTCAGTCTCTAAGATGACTTCCTTATGATTTTCTTATCCTATGATTCAAGTCTTTGTGTGGCTCCTCCCACAACATATCAGCGTTGGTATGTGTAACCAAGCCTTGTGACTTTCAAGACTATGTCAAAACAAAAACAAAAAAACACTGCCACTTCCTCCTGGTTTTCTCTTGGATTACTCACTCTGGGGAAATCAGCTACCCTGCCTCGGGGATATCAGAGCCGCCTATGGAAATATTCAAGTGGTGAAGGACTCAGGTCTCCTGCCAACAGTCAGAATTAGCTTACTTGCTGGCCATGTGAGTGAAACACCCTGCAAGTGGCTTTTCCAGCCCAAGTCATGCGTTCTGAAGACAGAGCCCTGGCCAATATCTTAACACCAAACTCATGAGACTCCAAGCCAGAGCACCCAGCCCAGCTGCTCTTATATTCTTTGCCCTCAAAAATGTCAAGGCAAATGCAACAAATTAGCATTATTGTTGCAAGTTTGGAGATAACTTGTTAAGCAGCAATATTTAACCTATATACTTAATTTATATCCACATGAATAAGACAACTTACTGAAGTAATCTTCCCAAAACAAAGAGATTGCCACCACAATAAGCTTTATATTCCATCTTAGGTCAAAAGAAATCTCTGGCACTAAAGCAATTTCTGGCACATTTCAAATTCAGTCATAATTTTGACTCCCCTTAGAGATAGTAATGTTCAGAAATATTAAAATCTAAGTCCAAAGCACTCACTTATGCTATAGTACCATACAGGTAGCTAGCGAGGCTGAAAAGTCTGATAACTTAATTTTTTAAAACAGGAAAAAAATTAGTCTAGACAGCATCTACAGATAAACAACATCATTGCATTCAGTGATCTGGCTCAAGAGAGAAAGCAACAAAAAAAATCTGAGAGTAATTTGATTTTAGGAAAGAAAAGCATAATAAACTGCTACTATTATGAAAAAATGATGTATGTTCCAAAGCAAAATATCTGCAGCAACAAGAACACATTCAAAATATCTTATTGAAATGCCAAGGAAAATGCTGGCCTCTAAAATAAAGTGAGGAGCTTGAATACATCTCAGAGGACTATATGCAATGTTATAAGCAAATCAAGATGTTTCAATTATCACACACATTAAAATAATAACCAGAACTAAAGACAACTATCCACATTTTGGAAGACTTCAGAGGTGAGACTGTGAGTCGTCCTCATGCATAACCTTGTATTATGGGTTATGCTTCACATACCTGTCTTTTGGCCTAAACTGTAAGTTCTTAGAAAGCAGGGGCTTCAGTACCTAGCTCAATTCACTGCTGATAGTGAGTTAATCTGAATTTTCCAGGGGAAAAAAATGAATCTGAATCCAGAGCTTATTGGCAGGTGCAATCCCAGGGCAGCAAAAATGAAGGAAAAGATACATGGAAGAAGATAGATAGTCAGAAGATGGAAGGAAATACAAGGTAATGCACTGACCGCACTGGCTACTAGTCTGTAACAAATAATCGCTTTACTGGTGTTCCCTTCTTAGCCATGAAGGACACTTCTGGACAGATTATCAGGGAAAACCATGACTTGGAACAGTCTCTTGTAGGAAAAAATGGAGAAGGAATTTGTCTGCTAGTTCCATCCTGATTTCTGTTCCCCACTGGTCACAGTTTGTTCTATGAGGATTTATACCCCTAAACACCCAGACTGTGGCCTTTTCAGCAACCGCTAGGGAAAATCCATCATACTTCATACAAATCTGGAATTGGTAGAGGGGCCAGAGACTTGAGGCATCAGTCTCAAGTATTGTAAATTCATGACCCTCCTCCACATAGCCCTTTACAACAGTAGCTATGGCAAAGCCATAAAAACCCAAGGTTTAGGGATCAGGAGAGGCTGAAAGAACGCATCCAATATAGCCAGTGTTGGTAGATACCTTAGATAACTCTGTTCAGAACTTTCTTATAGTCTGGATGACAAACAGGAGACTAACAAGCATTCAGTACAGCTACAAAGTCCAGTTTTATTCATCTTTATACATAAATCTAACTTACCTAGTTAGCTCCAGTCCTTTTTCCCTGACACCAGTAAGATATTTTTGTCTCAGAGACAGGGATAAAAGATGAAAGATTTTTATTTTCAATGCTCTTATAAGCTGATCTTTTTAGGAACAATCATCAGGTTTTGGTCAAATTGCTCATCTCAAGTCTTCCCAATGACTCAAGTTGGCCTCAAAATCTCTAAAATGAAGCTTTCTCCTGGGTAGCAGACCAGATTAATTCACTTGCTTTCATTTTATGCAAACCTTAAGTACCTGAATTTGAAATATAAGTAAAGGCACATTTTGTGTGTAAAATTTGAAACAGTTCAAATTCACTGATTTTTAAGAAATTGTCAATAATTATATAATTTTGAAGCTGGTGAACTATGCTTATACTATTGTCTCTTACTGGGACTAGTTTAGATGGTAACAAGCATACCCATGATCATTTTTCAGAGTTAGGTCATGAATTATATGAGATCTTTAAGATATCATATTATATCATATTACGTGGTATCTTTAAGAACAGATGCTCACAAAATGCATCTGCCTCCTATTCTTGCTAGTGTTATAATTTTGCAGATGAGGAAACTGAGTCATCACATGACTGAGTTTTGGGACTCAAGGCCAAGTCTTCAGTCATCAATACCTGTGTTCTTTTCATTATATCTGTTCATGGTTCCATCCATCTCAACTTTGTGTTATCATCAAACTTTACCTTCATGCATAGCATCAATAAAAATATTCACTGAGGCTGCAGTATTCGACCTAATATGTACCTTTAGGCAGACATAAAGCTATTAATAGATACTCTATTTACACTACGATTCAACAACCCAGCTACTTACCTACTTTAAGAATCAATAAGCCATAGTTCACCATTAATCTCCAAGAAAATAAAAAAGAGAGTTAACAACCACAAGAATACTATTATCTATCATTTGGGGGAGTGGGGCACCAGGTACTATCGTATAATCTTCACATACATTATTGCATTTAACATTCACAACAGCCCTGTAAGGCAATATTATTATTTTTCTCATTTTGCAGATAAGAAGGGGCTCAAAAACATTAACTAATTTGGCCAAAATTACCCTGCTAGCAAGTATATGCTAAGTGCTGGGCCTAGATATTTTCCATTGACCCAAACTGCCACATATTTGCAAAGTAAGTAAGTTTAGCGAAATCATGTTTATTCTCACATATGCATTAGCTCTTTTAAATATTTATCATAATTTATTTTATATTCAAAGAAATTGAGGCTCATGAAGTCTAGGTGTTTTTTCCAAATTCTTATAGCTATTAAGTATCAGAAATGGAATTCAAAGCTTGGAATTCTTTCTATTCACTGCTTCTCACTGAATACTATCAGTTGAAATCAAGACTGCCTATGTTCAAGTCAGTGTCTGCTAATCTATCATCACAGAAATAGTATCTAAAAATCGATTTCTATAAAAAATCACTTAGAATAGTTGTTTCCACAGTTTGTACCTTCTGAATTAGAAACCTCTAAGTCCACTGATGTAACTGTAATTTTATGCTGGAAACTCCCAGGGATTTTGGCGACGAGAGAGATGAGAACGTAGAAAATTATAACAGCCTCATACAGATATTGAAGATAGAGGAATGGCAATAAAGACTTCCCTGGTGGCTCACATAGTGAAGAATCCACCTGCAATGTAAGAGATCCAGCTCAATCCCTGGATCGGGATGATTCCCCTGGAGAAGAGAGTGGCTACCCACTCCACTATTCTTGCCTGGAGAATTCCATGGACAGAGGAGCCTGGTAGGCGACAGTCCATGGGGTCGCAAAGAGTCAGACATGACTGAGTGACTAACACACATAATAAGAATCCTCAAAACAGCTGACATCTTAATGGTAAGCCTGAAAGATTATTGAAGGAAGGAAGATAGGACTAACAAGCTAGAGGCGAACAGAAACAAAACATCCTACAATGGAAGTATTTTAATACACTGATACAGAAAACTTCTCTTAAAGTTTCTCTCATTTCCCCAGAATATGTATTAGGAATAGGTTTGGCTGCATATAACAGAGCAATCCAAAGCGATGGTGGAAATAAGAAAGTTTGTACCTTTTTCGTATGTGTCTGTGCACGCTGAGTCATGTCCAACTCTTTGCGTCCCTATTGATTGTAGCCTGCCAGGCTTCACTGTCCGTGGGATTTTCCAGGCAAGATACTGGAGCTGGTTGCCATTTCTCCAGGGATCTTTTCTAACCAGGGATCGAATCCAGGTGTCTGCAGATTCTTTACCATCTAAGCTACCTCTTCCGTATAATGGCCAGAAATTGGCAGTTCTTGGCCAGTGTGGAGTCTCCAAGTGTTAGAAAGTCAAGATCTTTCTTCACTGTTGCTTTGCCATTCTTGGCTGCCATTCGACAGGTCACCTCCTGGTTCAAGCTAGTTACTGGAGCTCCAACCACTATATTCATGTTTCAGAGAATAGAGTCTACTCTTTCCAGATATAAATCACAGTTTTTCCATTTATATATCACTAACAGAATTTCATACCATAATCACATTCACACTGTTGCAAGGGAGGCTGTCCTGTAGCTGGATGTATTACCCCCTCATAAATACAGGATTATATTACTCTGGAGGAAAGAGTATGGATATTGTGATGTGCAATAAGCAGGCTCTGCCACAAATGGATAAAGGATAAAAATAACAATAAAAACAGCAACAATAATAATAAATTCATTCAATCTACCTACCTCCTCAAAGATATCCGCATCAGGATATTTCAATGCTGTAAGTAAATTGGTACCATAGTACAATATTCCAGTTACAAAATTTTAAATCAATTTAGATACTTTTGTAGTAAGAATAAGGGGAATGGATTGACTATGAAGACAAAAAATGAGAAAACTTGAGTTTTGTATTATACAAAAATCACAATATTGTTCTAATCTGACAGTTGGCTTTTGTCCTCAGGCTGTGATGGCTGGAAGCATATGATAAGAAACTCTTTCACATTTAATGTCATCTATATTCTCACACTGTAGATTGTTTAAATTGAACTTGCAGCAGCTCCCTTTTCTGCTCAACTATATTCACATTTTAAGAAAACACAGCTCAAATTTCAAGGGAAAAACTCTATCAAAAATTATATTTAACTCTTGTATATTCAAAATACTGCATAGAAATTAAATGTTCACTACTTTGGCCATCTCATGCAAAGAGCTGACTCATTGGAAAAGACTCTGATGCTGGGAGGGATTGGGGGCAGGAGGAGAAGGGGACGACAGAGGATGAGATGGCTGGATGGCATCACTGACTCCATGGACGTGAGTCTGAGTGAACTCCGGGAGTTGGTGATGGACAGGGAGGCCTGGCGTGCTGTGATTCACGGGGTCGCAAAGAGTCAGACACGACTGAGCGACTGAACTGAACTGAACTTTCTAAAATTGGATAGAAATATGCAATTAAAGAAAAAATTGAAAAAAAATAAGGTATATGATGCACAACTGTTCTTTTAAGTGTATTTTTATTTCCCAAAATTATAATAATCACTAACATTTATTAAGTAATTATTATTGCCAAGAGCTTCAGTGTGTAATTTTGCTCCTTAGGGTCTGTCAACCATTCAACCTTTCCATAAATATCTGCCAAACATTCGTTATATACCTAGCACTAGATAGGGGTGCTGCTGCTGCTGCTGCTAAGTCACTTCAGTCGTGTCCGACTCTGTGCTACCCCATAGACGGCAGCCCACCGGCTCCCCCGTCCCTGGGATTCTAATCCAGGAAAGAACACTGGAGTGGGTTGCCTTGTCCTTTTCCAATGCAGGAAAGTGAAAAGTGAAAGTGAAGTCGCTCAGTCATGTCTGACTCTTTGCGACCCCATGGACTGCAGATAGGGGTACAGAGAAGAAAAACAGATACAATTCTAAGAAAATGGATAGTATTTTTTTTAAGTGAACAGAGAAATTAAATCAGTACATTCTAATTCCTGAATACATAGTTCTGAGACAGACCACTGAGGCTCAAATTCTACTCCATGAATTACTAGCTGTGGGATGTGAAGCAAACCCACATAACTTCTCCCAATTTCAGTTTCCTTATCTGAAAAATGGGGTAACAAAGTCCTGAATGAGAAAAGTTGTATAAAGCACTAAACTCACTGTTTGGCGCAATGTAAGCATTCAATAAGTGTTAGTTATTATTATTTGCATAAATAATAGCACCCAGTGTGCTAAAGGACCACTAGGAAGGATGATGCTAAACCCACACACCAGGCTAAGAAGACTTAGAGAAGGTATCTGAGTTGATTATTGAAGGCTGTACAATTCAAATATTCCTCTAGGTTCTCGACCTGTCAGGAGTCAGCCTTCTTTTTCATATCCAAATAACCCTGACCCACATCCCTGTAAAAGCAGAAAGTCTCATCTTTCATCGGGCTTCCCTCTCAAGGGCAGCAGTGAAAACTCTAAGAATGATGACGGGTCCCACAAACCCTGGGACTCCCCAAGCCAGATGCCCTCTCTGGATAATGGCTCTACTTTGTGTACAGCATGCTTGCCCACACCTAACCAGCTGTCCCAGGCTGTTTTTGCTTTTCTAGCTACTGTTCAACCTCAAGATGGACACAGAGCCCTCTACAATGCCCCAAGACAATCTAAGAAGGAGCCATCCCTTTAAATAAGGCTTCTTTGAAAGATTAGGAGAACAGAAATACACCAGGAAGGAAACTATGACTAAAGATGGTTACTCTGAGAGTCACAGCCGAAACACAAGTTACTATCTTCTCTTAGCTCTCACAGGTCCTTTCCTGATGAGAGTAGGAGCTAGCTGTATACTCTATCCACAGGAATCCTTAGATACCTCCACATTTCAGACTCCAAGTTCAATTCCCTCTTTGACCCCAAGGAAGAAGGAAAACCTCTCCTCAGCCCAAGGCCCTTCCCTTTCCCATCCCTGGATGTCAGGTGCATAAGCACCCATTTCCTTCATGGTAATACTTTCCTTATATCAAAGATACCTAGGACAAGCATGTGAGTCTTCAAACACTGCCCCAAATCAAGGTTATACCATCTTAACTCTGGGGTAGAACACCAATCGTCCAAGCCTTCTACTGCTGCTTCAAGCTTGTCTATATCCATATTACAGACCCCACTCCCTTGGTCTTGAGCTAAAAGGAAGTTCAAGCTTGCATGACCTTCCTGCTGTGGTTCCTGGATTTTTATGGACACTTCTTGGGGGAAAAAAAGACACCGAACTCCAATGACACATCATTTTCAGGCAAAGGACAGTCTAAATGCAGATACAGAGGCATTTTTTTTTTCCATTAGCTTTTTGAAATACTACACTTACATTATCAAACAGAACATTTAATGTGTTATTCTGAAGCTTTTGTATTTGGAGCTATTACCACAGTTTATTTTGAGCAAACCCCAGGAGATAGTAGAGGACAGGGGCGCCTGGCAGGTTGCAGTCCATGGATGGGGTCACAAAGATTCAGACACATCTTTGCGACTGAAGAACAGCAGCAAACCCTACTTTATGGGGTTCCCTGAGAAAAATGGTTAAATGTTTTCTTTACAAATACATTACTAAAACGAGTCATCCAAGTGGTCCACCCTCAAACAAAGAGAAGTCTCACCTTAAAGACAAGTGCTTCACTGTTGAGTACCTCATTTCCTCGGAGCTCTGCCCTCAGCCAGATTATGTGTTAGATATGCTTTGCTTTTCCCTAAGTGTATCCTCAGTTGTTTAGAAATAGCCAAGAGCATTTAAAAAACATTAAAGAACTGTTTTATTAAAGGTATTTTAGCATTCTGTTACTACTGAACACATAATACCTCTTGGCAGAAACTCTATCCGGGATGTTAGACATATAAGCAGGGCTTCCCTGAGCAACAAGTAAAGAATCCACTTGCAATGCAGGACACGCAGGTTCGATTCCTGATTTGGGAAGGTCCCCTGGAGGAGGATATGGCAACCCACTCTAGTACTCTTGCCTGAAAAATCCCATGGACAGAAGAGCCTGATGAGTGACAGTCAATAGGGTCACAAAGAGTTGGACACAACTGAGCCGAGCACACCAGATACACACCCAAGACTTACAAGCTAAAGATCCTATCTAAACACCAAGGGAACCACTTTTTGGACAGTCAAGAACTGTCTGGCATTCAAATGTGTACCCCCAAAGGTTTTTTATTTATATTACTCAAGCAATAATTTACAAGTTCAGCGACACTTACATTTTTAGTATAATAGTACTCAGGGTATAACTCAAACTATCTTCAATCATCTATTCACTGACATCTCTCCTCTGCTTCAGACAAGCAAGTTTAGATGAGTTTAGACTTTCCACCAATATATCAAGTTTTTCTTTACTCTCTGCAATAGAGAACTTTAAAAAATATTTCTATTACTGTTGTTAGATGCTTAGTCGTGTCCTACTCTTTGTGACCCTGTGGACTGTAGCCCGCCTGGCTCCTCTGCCCGTGGAATTCTCCAGGCAAGAATACTGGAGTGGGTTGCCATTCTCTTCTCCAGGGGATCTTCCTCACCCAGGGTTCGAACCTGGTCTCCTGCACTGCAGGCAGATTCTTTACCATCTGAGTCACCAGGGAAGCCCAATGACTATTACTATTACTATTACTATTAAATGTTACTATTTAACTGAAATTTTCAAAGAGAATATTTTGCTAGCCACTTCAGTGGATTGTTGGAAAATCAGCTGAGATAATAGGGTAAGGACAGAACAACTTTTAGGAAAACTATGTATAAATTTTTATCATTACTATCTTGTTAAGGTAGGAGAACCGTAGATAATGGACAAATGGCATTTACTATATGGCCTGTGAGAATGGAAGGAAGAAGAACTAATGTGTATTGAGACTCATTTGGCAATTAGTATATCTTAATCCTCACAACCAATGTATGATATTTCTATTTTAAAATACTTAACTGAAGATAACAGAGGTTAAATTACTTGCCTTATAGCCACAAAGTTAATCAAAACCTGAATGGGGCTTAAACACAAAAGAGAGGGCTTAGGAAACATAAGCAGAAAAGTAGCAAGAAAAGGACTGTCCAACCCACATCCCACAGTTGCCTGTCTAACCTTGCCTGGTTCTCTCTTAAGTAAAGAATGTGAGAGTTGTCCTGCTCTAGCCCTTGCAGTTCAGCCTCAGCCCCAGAGACCACCCAAGCACTCTGGACCCTGGCAACTCGACTGTGAGAGTGAGAGCTGGCACCTGGAGTTGGTACCCTGTTGCAGGTTGAGTGTCTGATGAATCTGCCCTCAAGCCCTGAGGATCCACAGACCTACCAGCTACAGCTTCCTCCCACCTCCACCATTCTGCCCAGGTGATAAAACTGAGGTTCTAACTGGGCTTTCCCATATGAGTTCGGGCAGGATGAGGCTTTGCCTCCTATGAAGGTCTAATAAGGGTCTGCCGTAAATGAAAAGTGCCCAAGGTGAAAACAGGCTAGCAAGAGGGCCACAATTTGTCAACGGAGGAGCCTGGTAGGCTGCAGTCCATGGGGTTGCTAAGAGTCAGGCACAACTGAGCGACCACTTTCACTTTTCACTTTCATGCATTGGAGAAGGAGCTGGCAACCCACTCCAGTGTTCTTGCTTGGAGAATCCCAGGATGGGGGGGCCAAGTGGGCTACCGTCTATGGGGTCGCACAGAGTCAGACACGACTGAAGTGACTTAGCAGCAGCAGCAGCTTGACTGGAGTTACAGAGCAAGAACAGAAGTCTAAGAGGAAGGTACGATGAACCTGTTCCAATTACTAACTCTGTGATCGTTAACCGATGTTTTTAGCTTCTTTGGGCTTTACTTTCCTCACTCTAAAATAAAGGTAAGGATACCCATATGACTAGGTTTTTTGTACTAATTAATTTAGATAATCTTTGTCAAGGATCAGGAACAGAACTTGTTCTATAAAAGGCATAAATAAATGCCATAGATCATAGATTCTAAAATGCACATTCATTTTCACATTTTAACATCTCTGAATTGGAATGAATTTTATGTTGTGTTACAGTTTAGTCAACAGGATTTTCCCCCCTTTTTAATGGTACATAATGGTACAGGGCTTCCCTGGTGGCTCAGAGGTTAAAGCGTCTGCCTGCAGTGTGGGAGACCCAGGTTCGATCCCTGGGTTGGGAAGATCCTCTGGAGAAGGAAATGGCAACCCACTACAGTACTCTTGCCTGGAAAATTCCATGGACTGAGGAGCCTGGTGGGCTACATACAGTCCATGGGGTCGCAAAGAGTCGAACACGACTGAGCGACTTCACCAGTCACCAGTGGTACAGTCAATGGCATCTTAAATTTGATTAAATATCAAAATATCAAAAAAATATCTTTCTCTTACCACAGACTTCAAGAACATATTTTATTCCCTCCCATACCTGACCAGTCATATAGCAAAAATAAAGCAAAAGTAAAATAATGGACAGTGCCTTATAACCATTTAGAACAATTGAGAGTAATTTTCCCCCTATTTTTTTGCCATAATTCCACTTTTAGGATTGTGAAAAGACCAACTGAGATTTTTGTGAAAGGGTAAGATCTTTAAAGAGGGCTCTCTTTTGCCTTTTTCACAGACAGCCTTGGTTTAAAAAAAAATTGCTAACTCTAGATAATGCAGTTCTATAAGAGGAAATATATTCACCTTGTCTTTTTAGACAATGTTCCAATTAGATTATACTGGTTTATTTTGCCAAATCATCACACAGGATAAATTGTTTTGGTCCAAGTCCTGGTTTTAAAACTGATTCATGTGAGAAGAGCTGAGGGCAAATGAGTCTTGCAAACATACCTATACTCTCACTGGTCACTTGTCCCTTTGTTTCTGGGATGCCTTTCTGCAGTCCTCTCAAAATTGTCATCCCCAAACCACCCAATAAAACAAGAGAGACAAATTTAAATAATAACTATATTGTAATGCTAATAACTATTGTTAAATTTGAGGTGAAATAATGGTGAAAGTGAAAATGTTAGTCACTCGGTCATGTCCGACTCTTTGAGACCCGATGGACTATAGCCCACCAGGCTCCTCTGTCCATGGGATTCTCCAGGCCAGAATACTGGAGTGGGTTGCCATTCCCTTCTCCAGGGGATCTTCCCAACCCAGGGATCGAACCCAGGTCTCCTGAATTGCAGGCAGATTCTTTATCATCTGAGCTACCAGGGAAGCCAGAAAAAATGGTACCTAATTCTTTAGAGGTACATATTGCAGTTTTTGTAGAAAAAATGATATGTCTGGGAATAATCTAGAATTGAGGAAAATGTGTGAAGGTACAGATAAAAAAGTCAGTCATGAAATTATTGAAGCTAGATGGGGGTACATAAGAGGGGTTCATTATACTGTTCTCTCTAGTTTTGCATATATTTGAAATCTTACATCATGAAAAGTATTTTTAATATGCCACTGTAAAAAGTACTGCAACATATTTTACACCTAAGATGAATGAATCTTGTAGAATCTTCAAGAAGTACTAGAATGGCACACATGCATATAAATAAACTCCCATCCTTTCAAAGTAGTCAAATATTTCAAGATAAAGAAATATCATAGTCTGGAGGAAGTACATATTTAAGTCAACACAAAGTTACCTCTCCAGTTTTCATCCAAAAACGCACCTTTGGATAGATTTGGCTCCAAACTCATCAGTCTTCCTGCATCATTACTTCCGGAAGATTCGCAGTCACCTATAACATTAATTATATTGTTAGAATATCTTGGAAACAATTGTGTGCATTCTCATGGGACCCCCGCACTGTTAAGGGTTCCCATTGGCACCAGGAGCTCTGTGTCTGCCATCCCATGATTTTACACCTACTAGTGCTAACAAGTGATTTTATAAAGCGATGCATCCCAGGCCCTCTTCTGCAGTATTTTGGCTCAACTTTTCAAGAGCTTAGGTGCAAAAAAACAGTATATTTTCCTAAACAAGTCTGCCAGGGCAGAACCTAGGCCCAAACTGGCAGCAGTGATGGCAACTTCAGTGCAAAAGCAGCAGCCATGGCAGCAGTAGCCACGGCAGCAGTGACCACAGCCATGTGACAAAGGAAGGTTCCTGCACACAGGTACCTCTGGGACCCATGGTGGGAGGCTCCCACCCCTTCATCTTTAGAGCCTGACTGGGGCATCTGCACAAATATTAACTCTGGCCTGAGGCTGGGACAGGAACTGCCAGCACATAGGCAGTAAACTTTGTCAGTAAATTATTGCAAAATAAAACTGTACACATGAACACTGCAAGAAAGCACGTCAGGGAGTCATTATAATCTTTTGAAGTGTTTAGAATCCCAGGTTTTCTCTGGAGAAGGAAATGGCAACCCACTCCAGTATTCTTGCCTGGAAAATTCCATGGACAGTGGAGCCTGGCAGACTGCAGCCCCTGGGTTCAGGAAGAGTGGAGGCAGTTACTGAGCATACACACCCACACAAAGAGAATTGAAAGGGCCTTGTTAATGCAGAAGAGGCTGGCACTTACTTAAATATTTCTTGAATGTTAAGTCTTAAGAAGTTGAAGTTATCTTGAAAGGATAAGAGCATTCTAAGTATCATTGAGGGAACACAGATAATAAGATTTTGGTGACTTCATCAGACTTTTTCCAAGACAAATATACATTTATTTTGATAATACAAGACTCTGGGACTCTAGGAATAAAATTGACCCTATGCGCACAACTCTATGGAACTAGGTTCCTTTTATTTTGTGACAGCTGCTACTCTACAGAAAGATCTTGATTTAGTATCTTGTTTTTAATCCCCATTTTTTTTTATTTGTGTTTGGTAAGACCTAAGTGCGACAAAAGCTATTCTTCTGCAAATATGAGGTGGTACTGTGTTCTGTTAGAATCTGAATTCATTCATTGAAACGTTTATTTTCAGGTTTACAACTGTTTATTTTCACTAACATTTGAGCATGTTATTTTATAAATGACAGGATTCCAGGGTGGAAATGGAGTGCTTTTTCTCCTTTTAATTTCTATTTTAAAAAATTATGTCAGTTAAACTCCACTTCAGTGTTGTGGTTTAGCAAACTTGTTTTGCTTTACGGAAGAAGGAGTGTTAAATTTGATATTTTAAAACATGTTTCTTTATGGTTAAACATGACTTCTCAATGTTATTTTTACTTGCATTTTGCTTTTGGTATGGCCAGATAGTCAACTTGTTTTTCATAGCTCCTGATTTTCAGAAAAATCAAAATAAATTAGTTCCCTAAAAAAAAAGAATCTCAGGTTTTGTAAACAGCTTCAGTACTGCCAAACACATACCCACAGACTTAGAAAACAAATTTAAAGATCAAGACATTTGATAGGAAGGTATAGTACTTATTATGAAGCTTCAGATGAACAAATTATTAATGAGGAGGCTAATTAAAAATTATTTTCTTATAGTTGAACATGCATGGATAGAATGCATAAGCAATCACTTTAAATTTTATATAAATTATGAAGTCACATTTGGTTTCTTTGTACAACCTCCACAAGTTATAAAAAATGTCACAGGAAATATTAAAATGTCATTGTGTAAGTTTACATTTTTAATTAAATTTCAACTTATGCAAAAATATTTTGTATGAAGAATGAAATATTTTTAGAAAAAATATTCCTTGGAGCTCATTAGCTTTATAGGTGCTAAAATTTTTATTTCAAAATAATTTATCAGAAACTTTATCCCAAATATTGTCTATAAAATGGACTATGAAATACTCTTAATAGCTTCAACAATTGCATCAGCAGAAGGATCCTTATCAAAATTTCAAATTATCAAAAACTGTTTGCAACTTTTCATTTTTCAAGGGCAAGTAATGTTTCTTTGAATTTTATCAATTGAAAATAAAATTGCTAAAGGTATATATTTTAAGAACATTTAAAATGAATTTTCCTAAAAGAAAGCCACAAAATTATGATTAGATACCACATTGATAAAGTATTATTATATTTATTGTCTTATATAAAATTATGACATCAAAAACATTTTTTGTACTTTGTGAGTTATATTGTTACTCATATACCACTATCACCTCTATTGTATTTTGTAAGTAACAAAGTGTTTTTAAAGGAAAAGCTTTATTTGTAATACTTTTAATGGCACTTTTTTCCTGCCTTTTTCAACAAGAGCCTGCTTTTTCATTTGGCATTAGGCCTCTCAAACTATCTAGCTTGCCCTGTTCACAGAAAAGGATATTTTATATGTTTTACCTGATTAAGGGAATAGCTATATTTCTAGATGTAATCAAGGCCATTAAATCTATTCATAGTGCTGTTATATGGAAGAAGAGAAAAGCTGTCTCTTATAAATGTTTAACCAATTTCTGTTTGTTTTTTTTTAATTTTTTAAATTTATTTAGTTTTACTTTACAATACTGTATTGGTTTTCCCATACTTCAACATGAATCCGCCATGGGTGTACATGTGTTCCCAACCCTGAACACCCCTGCCACCTCCCTCCCCATACCGTCCCTCTGGGTCATCCCAGTGCACCAGCCCCGAGCATCCTGTATTCTGCACTGAACCTAGACTGGCGATTCATTTCTTATATGACATTATACATGTTTCAATGCCATTCTCTCAAATCATCCCACTCTCTCCCTCTCCCACAGAGTCCAAAAGACTGTTCTATACATCTGTGTCTCTTTTGCTGTCTTGCATACAGGGTTATCATTACCATCTTTCTAAATTCCATATATGTGCATTAGTATACTGTATTGGTGTTTTTCTTTCTGGCTTACTTCACTCTGTATAATCAGCTCCAGTTTCATCCACCTCATTAGAACTGATTTAAATATATTCTTTTTAATGGCAAGTAATACTCCATTGTGTATATATACCACAGCTTTCTTATTCATTCATCTGCTGATGGACATCTAGGTTACTTCCATGTCCTGGCTATTATAAACAGTGCTGCGATGAACACTGAGGTACACGTGCCTCTTCAATTCTGGTTTCCTGGGTGTGTATGCCCAGCAGTGGGATTGCTGGGTCATTAGGCAGTTCTATTTCCAGTTTTTTAAGGAATCTCCACACTGTTCCTCATAGTGGCTGTACTAGTTTGCATTCCCACCAACAGTGTAAGAGGGTTCCCTTCTCGGCCTTGTGGCTAAGATCAAGTGTAGTATCTGTTCTTATCAGTTTAACCAATTTCTGTAAGCCAAGCATTATAGAAGATTCTAGTTTGGTGGGATAGTGGGGACAATAAGATGAGCTATTGCCTTACACAGATGGCAAAACTGCAACAACAAACTAATTTTATTCAAGGTCACAAGTAATTTAGACTTGGCATTAAATCTCAAGTCTCTCAAATCTACCTGGTATAGTTTTTACCACCAATTCTTTCTGATTGTATCAATAAAAATTCAGAAAAGCAGAAAGTGCTCTAGGTATTTCAAACAGAATAATGTGAGTAATGACCACCAAGGAAAATGCATTCAAAGACGCTAGAGCAATGGAAGGAAACAGCTATTGCTGGAGAAGAGATACCCCTGCATTCTCCCTTCCTCCCTTCCTCCCTTCCTCTCTTTCTGCCTTTCATCTTTCACTCCAGATTCCCATTAGCAGAACTGAATTTTAAGTCAGCAGACAGAAGAGCCTGGAAAACTCGGTCTGTTGGAGTCAGTCCTCTATGATATTGAGCAGAACAGGGGAAGGGTGAGCAGAGGATTGAAAGCAAATGACTGGTGCACTGAATAAGCCAGGGCTGATAACTTCTTTAGGTCTGAGAGCTTCCTGAAAATCTAAAAAGTGCTGGTAGTCAGCTATTACTGGCAGTCCTCAGTTACTGAGATAATGCATGTAAAGCCCTTAGCGCAGAACAGGGGATAGAATAAGTCGAGCTTACATCATCCTCCTCATCATTACTTATCACTATCACTACTATTAAATGGGAAGAGGTTCCCTGTGGCTCAGATGGTAAAGAACCACCTGAAGTACAGGAGACCTGGATTTGATCCCTGGATTGGAAGATCCCCTGGAAAAGGGAGTGGCTACCCACTCTAGTATTCTTGCCTGGAGAAATCCATGGACAGAGGGACCTTGTGGGCTATACAGTCCATGGGGTGGCAAACAGTTGGACATGATTGAGCGACTAACACTTTTACTTTACAGAATTTTCAAGGAAACAGGAGAGTTTGCCAAAGGATGTTGAGACCACCATTCAATATGTGAAATAAAAAGACAAAGCAGAATGTAATGCTGGTCAGTCATAGTCTCTCAAGCAGGGCAAACTGTTGACCTTATAAAGGGCCTTTGTTTGGAGGGAACATGAAGTGCCAGGAATTGTCAGATTTTCATGGATCTAAGTTGGTTGACATCAACTGTAGTCCATTGCTACTCAGGTGAGACTGCTGTTGATTAGTCAGCACTCAGCAGCAGAGGTATGTTTACTGGAATGATTCTGGCAATGATAAGTTGATTTCATGTGGAGCTTACTAAGGTAAGTTATTCTTGACCAAGTAAATGGGTTTAAAACTGGTTTTGTGGCTACTTGGTATCTTTGCTAATAGCAAAAATCAGCCTTTTTCTAAGTTTATGGGAACTTCTTAATTTTCAGTACTTCCTTTTGATTGTCATTTAATCAAATCTTCAGGAGAAATCTTCATGGATAGTGAAGATCTTTACCACTATTGTTGATTTTCCTTAAAGGTGAGGTTTCATCTGTGGAAATTTTATTTTCGGTTTACATGTCTATCAGCAGGATTTTATCCTGTTCATTTGTTTGGTCTTTAAGCAATTTCTTGAATCATCTGTAAGGACAGTGGCTGTACTAAAGTATCTAAGACTCTGGAAAATACACATTTAACAACAGTGAGACAAGTAAGTATAATTGGAAGAGACTACTCTTGCCTGGAAAATCCCAGGGACGGAGGAGCCTGGTAGGCTGCAGTCCATGGGGTCGCTAAGAGTCGGACACGACTGAGCGACTTCACTTTCACTTTTCACTTTCACGCACTGGAGAAGGAAATGACAACCCACTCTGCTGGCTTGCCTGGAGAATCCCAGGGACCGGGGAGCCTGGTGGGCTGCCGTCTATGGGGTCGCACAGAGTCGGACACGACTGAAGTGACTTAGCAGCAGCAGAAGACATTTCAAAACCATGATCCCAAATTTCCCAGACCTGTTCATGAAAAAAGTCTCAAAGATCCTCAAGTCTGTTTCAGATAGTTATGTTACCTTTCCTTTAGCTTAGATAAGGATTGTTACAAATCAATTATAGTACTTGGGTATAGCATATAGTGTTAGCAATCTTCCTGGTTCGCAATCTTCCCTGGTTGGCCAAAAGAAAATCCAAGGCCATTCTATTATCTATAACTACTGGGTTTAAAGAATTTAACCTGGTTTGTTGTGCCTCAGAGTTGGGGATGTACTATTTAATATCTTAGCCAAAGTAATGGAACATATTTTTGATAAATGCCTTTAGTAGTTTAACTCCTCTGGATAGAATCATTATTCTCAAGATTGACTCCCCATCAAAGGTTTTATACTTTTGTCGTCTTTTAAAGAAGATCTAGTCCATTTAGTATGTTTGGATTATGTTAGTTATCTATTGTTCTGTAATAAATAATCTCAAACTTGGCAGCTTAAAACAAGAGTATTCGGTTGTTTGAGGGTCAATCTCACATTGTTTGCAGGTCAAGAATCCGGGAGCAGCATATCAGGGTGATTCTGGTTTGCTGATCTACTTTTTTTAGTGAAAAAACCCATTGACAAATAATATTGTCAGCACTTAGATTTTGAGCCCCAAAAAATTAAATCAGCAATTGGTACTGAAGTATCCAAAAACTGTTTTGGCCATCAAATTTCAAAAACACAATCAGACAGTTCTCTATTGGGTAAGGATTGTAGAGTGGCTGGAATAAGAGTATTTCTCTGATGGATAAAAATATGAAATGAAGAAAATATTGGTACTTATAACTTACTAATTGATGTATAAATATGAGTGTTTTTCATTAGCAACAAGGAGTTATGTATATGATAACATCAGGTTTGAAGGTAATCATAGTATAGACCTGAAGGTGTTTTAATATATTTAGTTGAGATTCATGACTATTCTGAGGCAACTAACCTAGCATTGGCTACTGTAATAAGAGACTGGCCTTACAATAGGTCTTAAGTGTATGTCATGTTGAAGGGTTAAAATCCATATAGGTGAATTTTCTCATGTTTGTACAAAAAGGGAAAAGTTTATATAATCCAGGAAGACTTTTAAGGCCTCTGGTGAAATCTGTCTGTGTCCATGGAATTTTTCAGGGGGTGCTAGTGGTAAAGAACCTACCTGCCAATGCAGAAGTAAGAGACAGGCACTCTATCCCTGTGTTGGGGCGATCCCCTGGAGGAGGGCATGGCAACCCACTCCAGTATTCTTGCCTGAAGAATCCCATGGACAGAGGAGCCTGGCAGGCCACAGTCCATAGGATTGCAGAGTTGGACATGACTGAAGCAACTTAGCACACATCCATGGAATTTTTTGCCTGTTGCAATTCTGAGACCATAGTTATTCCTTCAGCGAGTCCTTAAATCATACATGGTATAGGTATATTATTAACAATATCAGCTATAATTTTATTATAAGAAATTTTCTGTGATTTTTAAAAGCAATCCTTTGCAATACATTTTATCTGGTAATTTCATTTGCAAAGTAAATCCCTACCTACTATATTCATAGGAATTGTGTCATAGAGAAGAAAGGAATTTCTTTCTGATAATGATTCCAAGGTATCAATAAAGGTTGGGACTTAGGGAAGGACTTAGGATTCTTAGACATTCTTATTCTTATTCTAGTGCTTCCAATAAATCCATGCCTTCCATACTTTACTATATACACTCAAATTTGTCTTTTCTTCTTTCACAACCTGGTACAGTTGGTCATTTTTAATTTAAGTGAAAATTTCTCTTTTTTTGGTATTAAAAATCTATTTTAGATTTCAAACAACTTAAAAATTTTATTCTCAGGGATCTGATGAGATTAATGGTGGATGTAGTGGCTCCATAGCTACAAAAAAAAGCAATATTAGTCCCTTCAAGAGGTAGAAAAAGGAAAGGGAGATACTTAGGCTTAATGTTACCCTTGCAGTAACATCTGTGGACCAATTTGGGATAATGATCCCTCTATCCCTTGTGCGCTAAGTCACTTCAGTTGTATCTGACTATTTATGATCCCATGGATCATAGCCCCCCAGGCTCCTCTGTCCCTGGGATTTCCCAGGCAAGAATACTGGAGTGGGTAGCCATTTCCTTCTCCAGGGGATCTTCCCTACCCAGGGATCAAACCCAGGTCTCCCACATTTCAGGCAGATTCTTTACCATTCCTTAGCCATTATGAAACATTGATTCTTTCAATTACCATTGTATTTGCAATATCTACAGGTATTCCTAACCACAGGCTCCCCATTTTTCAGGGCATGGAGGCTTTTTAAGTTAAATAACTTATAGTTTATTTTTATTCATTTATTTGACCGCTCTGAGTCTTAGTTACTACACAAGATTCTTAGTTGTATCATGTGGGAACTAGTTCTCAGACCAAGGATCAATCCCCTACTCACACACAGATGCTGAGAGCATGGAGTCTTAGCCACCAAGAGAGTCCCTTTAGTTATTTTTTAACTAGCAAGCCAAACACCATTTTCAGCTCCTTTAGTTCCTAAGGCTCTGGCAGTGTCTAGCCACAGCTTGACTATTTTCTAGGTTAGCAATTTTACATTTCACTTTCCTTTTTATCATTAAATTACATATTTAAAATTTGACCCCATTTACAAGAGAAGACTTGTCTCTCTACTTCAGTTGTGGATTTACTCCAGCTTCTAGAATATTTCCTGAAGTATATTTTTCATGTTTGTTTTGTTTACAATTTGAACCTTTTTATAATTTTTTCCCTTAAAATATTATTTCTGAAATTGTCTTGTTGTAGGCAATTTTTAAATTGCATAGCTATCTTAAGACAATATTTTTAAATTTATATAACTGGGTGATTTAAATTTTTCCTTTCCTACCTTTCAGCTTATTAAGCATTTTCCATGAGAGGCTAAGCACTAGCCTAACTAGTTGGTATAATATATAATAGAGAAAGTTAACTGTGTAACAAAATACTAAATTCTATAACAAATTTCTATCTGTATTCCAAAGTTTAGGAAAATCTTCAATTATATCCTTTAACTTGGCTCTAGATGATAATTTTAATTCAACCTTCTCATCTAGAAATTTTAGAATTATTCTTTCCCTGAGAAAACCCTCAAAAAAGAATAGCTCATCTAGAAGGTCAAGTAAAACTGAGTAAAAAAACAAGAAAGAAATGCAAGATGAATAGATTTCCAAAGGTTATAAAGTTTTTGAAAGAGACTACCTTGAGTTAGAAATTTTTTGAGGTCTTAGCATGACACTTTAAGAATCTGACTATAGGTATTTTGTCTCCTAATATTATTAAAGTTCTTCTTAATGATATTAATTTAATGCTTTGGACATGTCAAACATGACATTATTAAGTCAAAATAATTATTAGGTCAAAATAATTTTTTGCTGTTTACCAAGAAAAATACAGAAGTTAGATTATAGAGCTTCTTAAAAGAAATAGAAGCTCTTCCAAAGAGAAGGATGAGATTTGGCAGAGACAAACCCGTAACACACGAGGAAGACAGGCCACTACAGTCAGTTTACAGTGTGGGCTTTTGAAGGGTATTTGAGTTCCCCAACCAAGCAGAAACTAGGATTGTCAAGTTGACAAAAACCACACAATCCTTGACACTTGAGTATGGACAAAACAAAGTGAACAAATTAACAAGAGAGTACTTTATGAAGGTTTTAGAAGGGACCCCAGATAAAGTTTTACAAACCTTTTTTTTTTTTTTTTTCCCCACAAATTGATTGTTGGTCTAACAGATCTCCAACAATTAGCCCTCAAGTCTGGCTTGCATTGAAAATTTATCAAGCTTATGCTCCCAGCTGTTCCCTATGGAACACTCTCTTGTACTTCAAAAGCAACAAGCTTTCAAAGCAGAAATCCAGTTGCAGCTGTAGAAAACAAGTTTATGGTTACCAAGGGGGAAGAGTACAGGGAAGAATAAATTGGAAGATTGGGTTGGCATATACACACCACTCTTTGCAACTCCGTGGACTGTAGCCTGCCAGGTTTCATTGTCCATGGAATTTTCCAGGCAGGAATACTGGAGTGAAATGCCATTTCCTCCTCCAGGGAATCTTCCTGACCCAGGGATCAAACCTGTGTCTTCTGAGTCTCCTGCATTGGCAGGTGGATTCATTACCACTACACCACCTGGGAATTGTATAGCATAAGGAACTCTATTTAATACTCTGTAATGACCTACATGGGAATAGAATCTAAAAAAGAGTGGATATGCGTATAGCTGACTCACTTTGTCTACACCTGAAACTAACAGAACATTATGTATCAACTATACTCCAACTAGAAAAAGAAAAAAACAAAACAAACCAACCTAGGAGAAAGCAAAACACAAGAAATAAACAGCACCAAAAGCAAGGCAAGCAGCAGAATAAGTAGGTTAATAGCAAAAAAAAAAACACATTTCTTAAACGCGTGCTAAGTTACTTCAGTCGTGTCCGACTCTGTGCGATCCCATAGACGGCAGCCTACCAGGCTCCTGGCACGTCTCCAAAACAAAAGGTATAATGATCTTATACAAAGACGTAGGCTTAATTTAGTAAATAGTGCATCTCCAAACCGAAAGATCTAATTGCTCCATACACAGCTCTAGGCCTAAACAAAGACATATTTGGTTACAAATCCTAGAATAACAAACTCAGTGATATAAACTCAGTGAAACTACTCAAAGATGAGATTATTGTTGAAACTGGCTCACTTGACAACACATCTGAAGAGTAAATAGAACTTGGGCACAATGTGCCCAGTGAGTGTACCTGTTGGCCTCAGGGTTCCCTGGAATGCTCCTAAATGAGGATCTTTAAAAGAATCTAGGTGGACCCTCCAAAAGTGTCCAGTGAAATAAAAAGACAAAGCTAACTTATTGCTTGTGATAGCAAGAGATGCTGGTCAGACACAGTGTCAGAATACACTGTCAATTTTATTATATAAGGATTTAGGGAAACAAGTTCAGGAACTGGGAACTCTCAGAGGTATAATTGGGTTAACATCATCTATAGAAGCATGGTTACTCAGGTTAAACTACTGTTGGTTGGGTACCACTCAGAGGCATGCTATTGGAGTTCATCTCTCACCAGTAGGCTGACTTTCAGAAATGAGAGATTGACAAGAGCGTCTGGCTTGTAAAAGTGTGTTTACCAAGATGAGTCATATAATAAAACAGGCTTTAAATTAATTATGGTGGCTGCTTGTTTTGTGGCTTTGTTATCAAATGCAAGTTCATGTGCCTAGCGCACAGTGACACCAAACAAGACCAAAACATCGGAGTCTGGAGCACAGAAAGGTTTATGCTAGGGCCACGCAAGCAGATGGGTGGCTCATGCCTTAAGAACCTTGGGACTCTGCAAAAGCTTTCAGCAAAGCCCTATTAAATAAAAGGTAAAGGAGGGGCATGGTTAGTGGTTGCAAACTTCTTGGTGTCAGATCCTTTGTTCTTGAAGTCAGGTCACAGTCAGGTCATGATGTTTCTGGAAACTTCCACCAAAGCAAATGTTATTCTCTGTTCTGACAAGAAAGGGCAAGGTCCCAAGGCTTTCTGAGGTCCATGCCCTAGCTAAGAGGAGAGGTTTCCAGCATCAGCCAGTTACCCTGCCCTGGAGCGTTCGACCCACCCCTAGTCTGGGTTCTCCCACCAGTGCCCAGACCCTCCTGAAGAGACAGATCTCAGCCCTCAGTGCCAGGTGCCCAGACCCTGCCCAGCCATCATCACTGAGGGAGCCAGGCGCCTGAAACTCAGCCTGCCCTCAGGCTGCCCAGATGGGGACCAGGTTCCAGGGACCATGACCCATGGACACTGCGGCCGCCATTAGGTCACTGAGGTAGGGATGGGGCCAAGGTTCACCGCTGCTTCAATGCCTGGGTCCAGCCAGTGGGCATGGCAAGGGCTCTGGCCAGTGCACCTCCAGCGCCTACTCTCCACTGTATTTTGCTTTGTTTAAAAAAGAAAGAAAGAAAGTGAGGGAGGCCAAAGGGCAGGGGACAGACATGAGGGAGAAACAAAGGTGATCAGTCAGGGGTGGGAGTGTGCCCCGGGTGGGGTTCAGCCTTCAGCCTGTCCCCAGGCCCTCCAACTCACCTGCTGGCCCTGATGATCTGGAAGGCCAGGGCAGAAGGCTTTGGTTGCTTCTCACTACACTCATGGCCTCCAGAGCACTGCCCAATGACTGCTGAGGGAGCAGGACCTCTAACTGCTGCTCTAACGGCTGCTCCGTTGTCCCCTTCTCCTCCTGCCCCCAATCCCTCCCAGCATCAGGGTCTTTTCCAATGAGTCAACTCTTCGCATAAGGTGACCAAAGTATTGGAGTTTCAGCCTCAGCATCAGTCCCTCCAGTGAACACCCAGGACTGATCTCCTTTAGGATGGACTGGTGGGATCTCCTTGCAGTCCAAGGGACTCTCAAGAGTCTTCTCCAGCACCACAGTTCAAAAGCATCAATTCTTCAGCACTCAGCTTTCTTCACAGTCCAACTCTCACATCCATACATGACCACAGGAAAAACCATAGCCTTGACTAGATGGACCTTTGTTGACAAAGTAATGTCTCTGCTTTTGAATATGCTATCTAGGTTGGGCATAACTTTCCTTCCAAGGAGTAAGTGTCTTTTAATTTCATGGCTGCAGTCACCATCTGCAGTGATTTTGGAGCCCAAAAAAATAAAGTCTGACACTGTTTCTACTGTTTCCCCATCTATTTCCCATGAAGTGATGGGACGGGATGCCATGATCTTCGTTTTCTGAATGTTGAGCTTTAAGCCAACTTTTTTATTCTCTTCTTTCACTTTCATCAAGAAGCTTTTTAGTTCCTCTTCAGTTTCTCCCATAAGGGTGGTATCATCTGCACATCTGAGGTTATTGATATTTCTCCCAGCAATCTTGATTCCAGCTTGTGCTTCTTCCAGCCCAGCGTTTCTCATGATGTACTCTGTGTAGAAGTTAAATAAGCAGGGTGACAATATACGAGATGGCTGGATGGCATCACCGACTCGATGGACATGAGTCTGAGTGACTCCGGGAGTTGGTGATGGACAGGGAGGCCTGGTGTGCTGTGATTCATGGGGTCACAAAGAGTCGGACATGACTGAGTGACTGAACTGAACTGAATGGCTGCTCTAACAGTTGCAGTCTCCACTAAAGATCTCGCACTAAGAGCTGTACCCTCGTTCCACCCCATTACAGCTTCAGAATAATCAGTCTTTTCCTACATTTGTAACAGACTTTTTTTCCTCAAGTTCAAAAATAAGATAAAGTAGAACGATTGGAAGCTGCCCCAAGTGGTAAAATTGCCCACTCTGGAACAGGTGCCAGTCTTTGAGTTAGATGATAGCCTTTGGTACAAGTGAGATTTCTGTGTGTACAGCTGAACTTTATATGGCTGAGCCAGCAGATGAAGGAAAAAAAAAGGATTCTTCTGGAAGAAGGGTTGCAGCTGAAATTAGTACACATTTAATTTCAATTTTTCATTCCCTATTACCATTAACATTTATTGTACACAATATTCCTTTTTAGTAAACTTATGTGTAAAAAGTCTATGTAGATTTGTTGAGAGAGGATTCCACATTTACATTCCTTGTTTTTCCTTCTTTATTTCATCATACAGCAAGGTTCTCTTCAAAGAATTTCATAACTCACCTTTTCTCATACTCAATATTGTAAGCCACTTCTAGTTTTAACTTATGATACCCTCTTCATTTCCAAGGCAACTGGTTATAATGTTATTTGTAACCACAGAGTTAGAACTTTATCATGGAATTAAACATTACAGAAAGTAAATCTAAATTTATATTTGGAAAAGAAGAGGAAGTAAAGATAGTATCGGTATGATTCATTGCTTGATTTCTGGATTCAGACAAACCTGAGTTTAAGTCCTGGCTCTTCCATTTATGAGTTGTGTGACCTGGGGCAAGTTACTCAACTTCTTCCAGCTTCTGGGTTCTCATTTGTGACATGATAATACTAAATAAAACACACTTTATGGCTATTGAGAGGATTAAGAGCAATAAATTATGTAGAGTGGTTAGCATAGCTTCTGCATGTGGTAGGTTTCTAATAAATGGGATGTATTATTTCTGTAATTAATAGGAAACATATGAAGAGATGTTAAAATACATAATTTGTTTTTCTTCTTTTCTTTCTCTTGTTTCTTCTTTTGCTCCTGTGTAAATAAAATTAAATATTTTGAAACTCTTTTACTAACATTTGCAACACAAAACCTTGCTTAGATATTCACAGCCCTTTAAAAGGCAAGAAATGTGTTCTTACTATATCAATATATTTATGGTTAAAAAAAAAAGCTTTATTTGAGTGAGGTAACAAGCGGGAACATGAAGGCAAAGAAATGTGTGAGTTCATTAAATGTGGCTAAAGTATCCAGGGGAGATGGCAATTTACACTCCTAGAGAATTTCGCTCTAACCACATTCAGGTCCATCTAGTGACATGACAGATGCAGCCACGGGCAGCTGCAACAGAAAATAATAGTGTCCACCTGGGGTAGAGCCTTCTGAAATTTATGAACGGCTCACAGAAATAGAGACACAGAGAAGGCTTGCAAAAGGACAAGTATTTGTCACATCAGTTTGTGAAATTGATGTCCTGTACCAAGAAAAGTCCTGAACACCTCTGATTGAATAATTATCTATTGAATGAATGTACTACATTTAACCATTCCCCTGGTTGAACATGTTTTCTTCCAATTTTTTTTTTTACATTATAAATGATAATGCTGCAAGTATCATTGTATACAAAACTTCTTTTCTTTTGTGATGCAGTGATTATGAGTCCAGTCCCAGGAGCTTCAAATATCAGTGATCTTAAGCCATTTACTTAATCTTGATGTCCCTCAGTTTCCTCATCTATAAAATGGAGATAATAAAAGTATCTACTTCATATGGCTGCAGTGAAAATTAAATATGTCAAGCACTTAGAAAAGTGCCTGGCATGGAGTAAGCATTCTAGGTGGCAATCACTATTACAGGTGAAATTCTGCCTTAGGCTGAATCTTCAGTTGTAAAAGAGTGTTTATATTTTCATGCTCTCAGTGTTTAATGCTAACATCTTTTTAAGAATTAAATTGAGAATTTAAGATTTAAGAATTAATTTATAGCAACAAGGACAATGTCTGGTTGCTTATTTTTCCATAGCCTCTTTTAAAGTTTTATGATTTTTCTTATGCATACTTTTAAATTCATTAACTGTGAGATATTAGCTTATTGTTGTTTTAATGCAAATTTATTTGATTGCTAGTGAAAGTATTTTTTAAAGTTTCCTCTTATTCGAATGCTGTTAGTATCCTTTTGTTCTTTAGGGATTTGGTGTTAGGCTTTAGCTTCCACTGAAAACTGATGTATTTAAAATTCCATTAGCTCACATATACTTAGTACAAGTAATTCCCTAAGTCTGTTTTCTTTTTTAGCTTGCTTCATTAATTTTCATTTTATAGATACTTAAAATGTTTATATAGTAATATATATCCATCTTTTTTCATTTCTCTTTGATGCTCTTATTTTCCTTCTTATTTTCTTATAATTTGATCTATTAATACTTAACTTCAGGAAGTGTTCTCCTAAAGAACAGAGACTCTTAGCCTTCATTGGATCTATATGCCCAGCCCAGAACATAGTAGGCAACGAATAAATATTTATGGAATGGACAAATAAGTAAAGGAACAACTGAATTGGCCTCAGTAGTCCACAGATCACGCAAAACATAACAAGATTATATTTTCTTTAATAGCCAAATTAAGAAAACTATGAAGCTGCATTCCATAAGCTGTAAGAAACTCATTCTTCCTTGAGATTTCCCTCCCACAGACCTATTACACATCCCCCTATTACACATCAGTTCTCCTGACCAGGTAGCATCACTGTTGGAGTCTAGCAGGTCACTCATACTGTCTATAACTAGTTTCTCCAGAACACCACTCTGTCCAACCGGTTTCTCTCCTAGCATGGACACAGATATCTTCCTTAATTCTCCAAGGCACTAAGAAAATAATTTAAAAATTAACTAAATACACTGAAGATTCAAGAATGAAACAATAATAATATAGAGTACTATTGCTAGAAGGAGTTACTTTAGAACGCTCAATACAGCAATGGCCAACTCATTCCCACTAAGAGAAAATCTCAGGCGTCTCCACACTCTGGAATAGTGGCCCTATGAACCCCTGTGGTGGAAGTGTGACTGGGATTGTGAATATATACGTGCTTGTACATGTGTACTTACACATCGTGTGTGTGTGTGTGTGTGTGTGCACATATAGAAGAAAGAGAGATGGAGACTTTCCTCTTCAAATCCACGTCCTGTCTCATATGGCTGTTATGAAGATTGAGTTAGAACACTGACAGTAGGAACACCCACCCAGAGAGCATAATTTGGCTCCATGGCTCAAACAAGACTCCATGGCTCAAACAAGGTCAGCAGTGCTTTACTCAGATCTGAGTTATTTTGTCTGAAATAACACTATGTGAAAGGCAGTAAAAAATGGTCCAATCCAAATATTAGTGTGCCAAGCCCAGTTCTACTGATTTCCCCATCACACTTTGAATCTCCAGCATAAAGAGATCAGGTCTACACAATCCTCTTGGCACACTTCAGTGACATTGCCTATGTGTGTGCTGTTGTTTCAGTCGTGTTGGACTCTGCGACCCTATGGACTGTAGCCTGCCAGGCTCCCCTGTCCATGGAATTCTCCAGGCAAGAATACTGGAGTGGGTTGCCATCTCCTTCTGCAGGGGCTCTTCTCCACTCAGGGATCAAACCCATGTATCCTGAGTCTCCTTCATTGGCAGGCAGATTCTTTGCCACTGAACCACCTGGGAAGTCCCACTTTGCGAGGACAGTTCAGCCTAAATCCAGATTCCAGGGTGCTATCGTTTGAATATTTGAATCCCCCGAGAATTTGTGTGTGGAAATCCTAATACCCAATGTGATGACATGAGGAGGTAGAGGGCTCAGGAAAGTGCTTAAATTATGAATAAGGAGCCCTCATGAATGGAATCAGTACCTTATAGAAGTTCTAGCAATAGCCTCAGCCCTTTCTACCATATGAAGATACGGTGAAATGTCCGCTACACAGAGGAAGGCCCTCCCCAGACATGTTGGCCCACAGTCTCAGACTCCCAGCCTCTAGAACTGTGAGAAATTAGTTTCTATTATTTATTCTAAATAAGCTACTCAGTCTGGCATTTTGTGACAGCAGCCCAAACAGATGAAGACACAGATATATTTTCCCCCTCTGATTCTGAAAGGACATATGCCCGCCAATAAACCTAAAGTTGTCGGCTTATGGGAGACTTCCATTTCCTCCAAAAGTAACTTGTTCTACATTTGTGTAATTAAAAAGAGCCATTTAGTGACTTTCCCAAAACAAAGAAGTCTTTTCCAAAGATGAATTGATGACTCCACTCCTATAAGAAGCAAACAACTGGAAACTTTTAAGAGATTTAATGCCAGCTTTCAAAAACAGTAAAGTCATAACAGGCAGCTTTTTTTGCAAAAGGGATAAAAATGTAGTGCGAGGTGAAGGTCCAAGTTGACTTCTTTTCATATTAATTTGTAGTTTTCCTGAAGATGAAAGTGTTAGCTGCTCAGTTGCATCCAACTCTTTGCAACCCCATGGACTGTAGCCTGCCAGGCTCCTCTGTCCATGGAATTCGCCAGACAAGAATTTTGGAGTGGGTAGTAGTTTTCTTACTAGTTCTTAAATCATGACTCCTCTCTCCATCATTTGGGTAGACTGAGTTCATATATTAAAATTACATTATATGCAAATGAGGGTTCCTATTCCTTTCCATTACCCTTTTCTCCATTTTGAACTAATGCCATGTCATTTTCATTCAGTTCCTTAAAAATTCTAGTACCTAGCAAAGATAGTTCCTCTTCATTGTTCTTTTTCCCTCCACAGTGTAATATTTGCTAATTCTGCTGATGTGTTTTTCCAAAACAGTTTTGGAATCACGTTATTGAGTTCTATAAAGTACACTTTGCTTCCCTGGTGGCTCAGTGATAAACAATTTGCCTGCCAAGCAGGAGACATGAGTTCTATCCCTGGGTCAGGAAGATCCCCTGGAGAAGGAAATGACAACCCACTGCAGTATTCTTGCCTGGGAAATCCCAGGGGTTTTTAGTCCATGACTACAGTCCATGCGGTTGCAAAAGACTCAGATAAGACTTAGTGGCTAGACAACAGCATAAAGTGCCCTTTGGTTTTTAATGGCATGTGTTAAATCGTACATTTATTCAGGAAATATCATTTCTGCTGTCCGCAGTCACGCTGTGTGTCTGCCTTCATTTATTTTTCTGAATTGTTTCATTAAGGTTTTTTATAGCTTATTTTATGTTCCTTTAACAGTCCACATTAACTTCCACATATTTTATAATTCACTGACATTGTGAATAAGATCTCTTTTTAGTTACCTTTCCTCATTGTTTTTAATAACATTTAGGAAAGATATGCATATTTACACATTTATCTTGTGTTTTCCCATTTCAGTGAATGCTTTTAAGGTCTTAAATAGTTTTGTGAAGGGTGGAAATGGCTTAATTAGGGTCTTCTATTTCTTGAAATACCGTTTTTGTTTCCTCCCTCCCCCAATAATTAGTTTTCATTCCTTTTGGAGATGCTACTGTAATAAAAACTATTTCTAGCATTACATCGGAAAATAATAGTGAAAAAACACCTTTGTTTTCTTCATTTTCTGTTTTTAAGGAAAATGTTCTAGTATTTACTCTACCATTTACAAAATCAACTTTTAATTTTAAGTTCTTAGTTTTCCCCGTTTTTATATAAAGAAAGAGCAACTTTGATCTCACTTTTAAGACTGGACGTTGAAAACAGATGGCCAACAAATACGAGTAAAGATGCTCAACATTGCTCATTATTAGAGAAATACACATCAAAATTACGATGAGGTATCATTTCACACCAGTGAGAATGACCATCATCAACAAATCTACAAACAATAAATGCTGGAGAGGTGGAGAGGGTGTGAAGGAAAAGGAACCCTCTTGCACTGTTGGTGGGAATGTAAGTTGATACAGTCATTAAGGAGAACAATATGGAGATGCCTTAAAAAATTAGGAAAAACTTAAAACTAACATATGACTCAGCAATCCCACTGTTGGGCATATTCCCTGAGAAATCATAACTGAAAAAGACACGTGTACCCCAATGTTCATTGCGGCGCTATTTAGAATAGCTAGAGCATGGAAACAAACCAGATGTCCATCAACAGATGAATAGAGAAAGCAGTTGTGGCACATATGTACAATATTACTCAGCCATAAAAAAGAATGCATTTGAGTCAGTTTTAGTGAGGTAAATGAAACTACAGCCTGTTATACAGAGTGAAATAAGTCAGAAAGAGAAAAATATCATATATTAATGCATTTATATGGACTCTAGAAAGATGATCCTGATGAACCCATTTGCAGGGCAGTAATAGAGGCTCTTCCAGATAGATGTTCAAGCTGGATTTAGAAAAAGCAGAGAAATCAGAGATCAAATTGCCAACATCCGTTGGATCACAGAAAAAACAATAGAGTTCCAGAAAATATCTACTTCTGCTTTATTGACTACATCAAAGCCTTTGACTGTGTGGGTCACAACAAACTGTGGAAAATTCTTAAAGAGATGAGAATACCAGACCACCTGACCTGCCTCCTGAGAAATCTGCATGCAGGTCAAGAAGCAACAGTTAGAACTGGACATAGAACTACAGACTGGTTCCAAATCAGGAAAAGAGTATGTCAAGGCTATATATTGTCACTCTTCTTATTTAACTCATATGCAAAGTACATAATGAGAAATGCTGGACTGGATGAAGCACAAGCTGGAATCAAGATTGCCGGGAGAAATATCAATAACCTCAGATATGCAGATGACACCACCCTTATGGCAGAAAGCAAAGAAGAAATAAAGAGCCTCTTGATGAAGGTTTAAGAGGAGAGTGGAAAAGTTGGCTTAAAACTCAACATTCACAAAACTAAGATCATGGTATCTGGTCCCATCACTTCCTGGCAAATAGGTGGGAAACAATGGAAACAGCGAGAGATTTTATTTTCTTGGGCCCTAAAATCACTGCAGATGGTGACTGCAGCCATGCAATTAAAAGATGCTTGCTCCTTGGAAGAAAAGCTATGACCAACCTAGACAGCATATAAAAAGCAGATTTGCCAAGAAAGGTCTGCCTAGTCAAAGCTATGGTTTTTCCAGTGGTCATGTATGGATGTGAGTGTTGGACTATAAAGAAAGCTGAGCACCAAAGAATTGATGCTTTCAAACTGCGGTGTTGGAAAAGACTCTTGAGAGTCCCTTGAACTGCAAGGAGATCCAACTAGTCCATCCTAAAGGAAATCAGTTCTGAATATTCATTGGAAGGACTGATGTTGAAGCTGAAACTTCAGTACTTGGGCACCTGATTTGAAGAATGGATTCATTTGAAGAAACCCTGATGCTGGGAAAGATTAAAGGCAGGAGGAGAAGGGGACAACAGAGGATGAGATGAGTGGATGGCATCACCGACTCAATGGACATGAGTTTGGGTAAACTCCGTGAGTTGGTGATGGACGGGAAGGCCTGACGTGCTGCAGTCTGTGGCATCGCAAAGAGTTGGACACAACTGAGCAACTGAACGGAATAGAGACTCAGGCATAGAGAATGGACTTGTAGACACAGTGAGGGAAGGAGAGCGTTGGACAAACTGAGAGAGTAGCATTGAAACATATACATTACCATATGTAAAACAGCTAATGGGAAATTGTATAATACAAGGAGTTCTGTGACAACATACAGGGGTAGGATGCAGTCGCGGGTGGGAGGGAGGTTCAAGAATGGGGGCACATATGTATACTTATGGTTGATTCATGATGTTGTATGGCAGAAACCAACAAACACTGTAAAGCAATTATAACAAAACGAATACAGTATTGTAAAGCAAAACAAACTAAAAAATAAAAATTAATTTAAAAAAATGAAAAAAAATTAAAAAATAAAAAACACTGGATATTGAATTTTATCAAATATCACTTGGAGCTCTCATTGATACGACTATGGTTTTATTTTTTCTTATTAAAGTTATTGATGTATGATTTTACTTGATAATTTTCCTTTCATTGAATCACTTATTAATTCAGAATTTCCCTGATTCCCTAATCTTTAGTAGTCTCCTATCACTCTTTATCCATCCCCTATTTTATTCTCTTCATGACAGTTATGCTTATCAGGAATTATCTTGTTTATTTGTTTACATGTTTACATCTGAGACCCTTACTAGTATTTCTGCTTTGAAATCCTTACTGATCAGATCATCATTGCCATATTAAATTGTGTTATACCCTGATCTAGCATTACAGAACTATCTTAGAGCTGATGGACTCCAAATCTGCTTCCTAAATCCTGGTTCTCCCTGTGGATCTATTTGCAAATCGCCTCGGGGTAGAAGTTGTCTTTAGTTCAGGGGAACACACTGTGTGGAACTGATGTTTCTCAATTTCTGAGCTAAAGTTCTGAACTACTGTTAAGTCTTGCTGCCACAGAACACAGTGAGACCAGGGACTTATATATACTTTTATTCAGAGATTTTTCAAATAAAAACTCATCATCTTTAAAATTTTTTAGCAAAATACAAGCTATTTCTAAGCTGCTGCTGCTGCCACTACTGCTGCTAAGTCGCTTCAGTCGTGTCTGACTCTGTGCGACCCCATAGACAGCAGCCCACCAGGCTCCCCTGTCCCTGGGATTCTCCAGGCAAGAACACTGGAGTGGGTTGCCATTTCCTTTTCCAATGCAGGAAAGTGAAAAGTGAAAGTGAAGTCACTCAGTCATGTCTGACTCTTCTTGACCCCATGGACTGAAGCCTACCAGGCTCCTCCATCCATGGGATTTTCCAGGCAAGAGTACTGGAGTGGGTTTATTTCTAAGCAAATAAGATCAAAATATCAGCACTAGGTAGGTAGTAACACTTGGATTTCAGCCTAGATGTTTTTACTTATTTACCATGTGACCTCAGTCAAGTAATTTATGTTTTTATATTCCTCTTTATAAAATAAGAGGACTGCATTAGATTTATCAATGCCTTCCAGCTGCAATTCCAAGTGAAAAATTTACTAGAGAAAATTATAAAATAAATATGAATTAACTATTCTTTTTATATCTAAGTAGTTAAAATAAACCTTGGTAAACCTTTAAGTACTGCTATTTTACCGAATATGTTGGTAACTTGGTGGGATTTTTGTGCCCGAGCATCAGGTCATCTCTTCCAGTTAAATCTCATGGATCAAATGATTTGGAGATGTACTTTTCCAGTGGAGAACTCAGAAACAGTTTCCTTAGCCCATCTGCTTATCATAGAAACTGCACTTCCTTCTCTCTTTCCCCCTCCTACTGTTATGCAGCCAGCACAGGGACACCATATTGCAAAATGACCATTCTAGCCACAGTTAATCATTCATGGTCCAAGTTGGGCTCCTCACTCAGTCAAGCCCAGTAAGTCCCATCCCCAGGAATTTAGGTTTTAAACACCAAAAAAAAAAAAAAAGATGTAGAGTTGGTCCCAAACGCTTGAAACGATAAAATGTAAACCTTGGTTATATCAGGCAGTCATGTTCCTCACAAAAGAGATGTCCATAAAACAAGAGGCAAACAGAGTGTCTGACATTTCTGTTCCATAGACAAGCTGTATTCCAATCACTAGAATGGGTAGTTTAGTTTAGTTTTTTTTTTTTTTTTTGAGAACTATTCCAGTATACTCTCAATAAGTTATTTTTGCCAAGCCAATCAAAATCTGGTTTGCTTGCCTTCCTCCCCAACCTCCAGATCTAAAGTGGCACAACTTCTCTACAAATAAACTGAACTCTCTCATCTTCAACTGATCTCCCTGCCAGGGATGATCACTTCTTTCACAGCCCTGTCCATCTCCATGACTTCTGTAATACTGCTTGAGTCATCTGCTCACAATCCTTCTTTCTTTTAAATTGAAAGATTTCCATTAGCTCAACTACTAAAAGAAGTACGTTCTCCAGCTAAAATTGACCTGTATGACTTAGAGATATTTTCATCTTATTTCTTTAGTTATAGAGCTTTCTTCCTCAGATTCTGTTGCACAGAGTATTACAGTTCAGTTCAGTCGCGCAGTCGTGTCCGACTCTTTGCAACCCCATGAATCGCAGTACGCCAGGCCTCCCTGTCCATCACCAACTCCTGGAGTTCACTCAGACTCACGTCCATGAGTCCATGATGCCATCCAGCCATCTCATCCTCGGTCGTCCCTTTCTCCTCCTGCCCCCAATCCCTCCCAGCATCAGGGTCTTTTCCAATGAGTCAACTCTTCGCATGAGGTGGCCAAAGTACTGGAGCTTCAGTTTTAGCATCATTCCTTCCAAAGAAATCCCAGGGCTGATCTCCCTCAGAATGGACTGGTTGGATCTCCTTGCAGTCCAAGGGACTCTCAAGAGTCTTCTCCAACACCACAGTTCAAAAGCATCAATTCTTCTGCGCTCAGCCTTCTTCACAGTCCAACTCTCACATCCATACATGACCACAGGAAAAACCATAGCCTTGACTAGACGGACCTTAGTCGGCAAAGTAATGTCTCTGCTTTTGAATATACTATCTAGGTTGGTCATAACTTTTCTTCCAAGGAGTAAGCGCCTTTTAATTTCATGGCTGCAGTCACCATCTGCAGTGATTTTGGAGCCAAAAAAAAAACAAAGTCTGACACTGTTTCTACTGTTTCCCCATCTATTTCCCATGAAGTGATGGGGCCAGATGCCATGATCTTCGTTTTCTGAATGTTGAGCTTTAAGCCAACTTTTTCACTCTCCTCTCTTGCTTTCAACAAGAGGCTTTTTAGCTCCTCCTCACTTTCTGCCATAAGGGTGGTGTCATCTGCATATCTGAGATTATTGATATTGCTCCTGGCAATCTTGATTCCAGCTTGTGTTTCTTCCAGTCCAGCATTTCTCATGATGTAGTCTGCATATAAGTTAAATAAGCAGGGTGACAATATACAGCTTTGATGTACTCCTTTTCCTATTTGGAACCAGTCTGTTGTTCCATGTCCAGTTCTAACTGTTGCTTCCTGACCTGCATACAGATTTCTCAAGAGACAGAGTATTACAGTTTCCTGTAAAAGAAAATTCTATAGACACAATTCAATGATATATATGTATATAAACAATATCAATATATATATTACTGTATACAATATATACTGTTGTACTTGTATGTAGATACTTCCATCTACTCAGTCTTGAGGAGAGTAGATTGGGGGGGAAATGTGTGATACTTTATAAGAAATAATCCTTTGAACCTAACAAGATACTAGAATCACAGTAAATTATCAAAATAGCAATGTGATGACATCCTCTTTTCTCAGCGACCCAAATTCCATTTGTAAAAATGTAAATATGCCCTTCACATAGTATTGGAAGATCCTTCTGAGGACGGAACACAAATTATTTGAGCAAAAATATTGCTAACTGGGGTCTTCCCAGGTGATGCTAGAAGAACCTGCCTGTCAATGGAGGAAATGTAAGAGATATGGATTTGATTCCTGGGTCTGGAAGATCTCCTAGAGGAGGGCATGGACACCCACTCCAGTATTCTTGCCTGGAGAATCTCATGGAGAGAGGAGCCTGGCAGGCTACAGCCATGGGGTCACAAAGAGTCAGACATGACTGCAGCAACTTCACACTCATGCACACACATTGCTAACTGGCATAGAAAAAAAAAGCATTAATGAGAAAATGGGAAAGGTGGTAAGGGACACAAATTAATAGCATATCCACAGCTATTATTGAAATATTCCTTGTTTTGATTTTCTAGATGTCTTATCAGTTTATATGTACTTCATGATAAAATTCCCTAATGGTTTTTCTTTCTGATTTATGTGAATACATATCCTCACAGAAAAATCCAATTCCAAGATTAGAAAGCTTTCCTTCTGTTCAGTCCTTAGGGACCATGAGATATGTTTACCCCCACAGGCAATACAAGTCTTGTGAAATGCAGGCAGAGCTTTCATGCCTTACAATTCATTTCTCTGACTGTACAATCATTACCAGCATAAGCAAAGCAAATCCAAATTACCACTTCTACTTCAAGCCAGCTAGAGAAGAGACAGCCCTCATTTTTAGAATTCTTTAAATCTGCCCCAACAGAAGTGCTAGGAAAAGCATAACACAGAGAATCACACACTGGTCTTTTGACAAACTGCCAATCTAGTGACTTAAAGGAAGAACAGTGAACACTAAGGGGAGGACAAAACAAAGTAATAGCTGAGGGATGAAGTTGAAAACTGAACTAAAAATGCAGAAGGTGGGGGAAAGGAGCCAGTCCAGCATACATGTAATTTCAGAGCCCCAAGAAAAGCCTGCATAAGGATACATTTTATTGCTTTAAAATTTATGAATAGCTTTGTAGCAGAAAGTCCCCATGGTTTGGTGGAATTCTTTGGATGCTTGGATATTATGACCCCAAAATTTCTGGTGCAGAAATTAAAAGTTAGAAAAAAACTTTCTTGTTTTCTGTCTCAAGGGATGATTCATTTTCAAAGATATGCATATATATTTAATCTATGAATTTTGCTATAGCAATCTGTGTTTAAAAATATAAATCTTTCTGAACAGAATGTCTGTGTTCTTTGAAAGCTGCTGATCCATTTGTAAATTAATCTTATGAAGAATTTTCATGACATACAAAACATGGAAAATTATATGGCAGTTTATTGGCATCAATCTCATGTACTATCCCATGGTCTGTAGCAAAATCATAACACTGACTCCTAAAGTGTCACTGGAATTAAACCTACATTTAACTTTTAAAATATTTAAATCCCAATTGCTAACCTACTGACTCAAAATTACGTACATTAAAGCAGTCTCTCTCTTACTCAAAATTAAAAATGAAACCATGTCCAGTGTAACATCTAATAGTTACTTTTTAAAAGTAGAATAAAAAATTCTAGTTTAACTTTTAGACATATTTTTCTTTTTTCTGAAATCTGAAAGTGACAGCAAAGGAAAATTTTTCAAAGATCTAATTCACAAGCACAAAGACAGCTAGAAAGATGCTACAGCAGACAAGAAATGTTAAACTTTGTTAACAAATTTGTGGAGACAGAAGGCAGATGAAGAAGTGGAAACTGGCTTAAAAGAGAAGAGAAATGGGAAATCAAAGTGCCTGACACCAAACTGAAACAAGCTGAGCCTCTCCATGGAGCTCAGGAAGGGCTGAGGAATTGAAGGCATTGAAAGAGGCAGAGATGCACTGACAGGAGAGCTGGCTGAAAAAATCCCTGGAACCCTATCCTTTCCCAGGAAGCAACATGACAACTCATCCTGGTCTCACGTTAAACAAGTGGCAGGTTTATTCTCTATGGCAATTGAACCCGACAGGCCCAGACTAGAGGAATCCAGGCACAGTAGAGCACAAGGAGGAGGCACCAAAATGAAAATAAAGGACTAATCAGATTTAGGCGCAGTAAACAACGAGACCTCCTACTTCCACCCCTGTAGCCTGTTCCAGGTCCTAGAACACCAGGAGCCGTGCTCATCTCTCCCAATCAAGACGCCAGAGAAGTTGTTGTCACAAAAGTTGTCTCAGCGCCTCATCACTGAGGAGAGGTCCATGCTTAGTTGTTCAGTCGTGTCCGAGTCTTTGTGACTCCATAGACTGTAGCCCGGCAGGCTCCTCTGTCCTAGTATTCCTCTAGGCAAGAATACTAGAGTGGGTTGCCATTTCCTTCTCCAGGGATCTTCCCGACTTAGGGATCAAACTAATGTCTCCAGTGTCTCCTGCATTGCAAGCAGATCCTCTACCCTCTGAGCCTTCAAGGAAGGCCCCCTGTCCACAAACTCCTCCATCACAACAGCGCTTACAATCTGCTTTTCAGTGCCTTATTCTTATTAAGGAAAATGTCTGAATGAAGAGCCAGTCTCACCAGACCCTTAAGGAAAGCTCCCAAATAAAAGGCAAAGACAAAAATGAACAGAAGAAAAAGAACCTGCTGTCGGGTGAGGGGTGGGATGCAGGCAGTAGAAGAAAACTTTGTTTTGTTTTGTTTTTTTTAACTCTGATTAACATCCTCCAAGAGGTGAGAGGAGTAACCTGTCTTTCCTATCCATGCCTTCCATAAAAGAGCTGGCTATAAAATCACTTTGGGTAGCATTCTAGTTAAGTTTTGCCACTATTTGCCATTATTTCTGCCTTGTTGGGATTAGACAATCTGCCCAAGTCCTCCACAAAAGAGCTGGATATGAGATCCCTTTAGGTAGCATTTTAGTTAAGTTTTGCCACTATTTGCCATTATTTCTCCTTGTTGGGGTTAGACAATCTGCCCAACTCCTCTTTAGTAGAGTATAACACAAACACTCAAAACATTTATCAAAAAATAAACATTTTTAAAGAAAAAAGTTTACATTCCTCTATTATACTGTTAATAATGTTAGTATGTGTATGTTAGTGTGTGTCGTGTACAACTCTTTGCAACCCCATGGACTGTGGCCCACCAGGCTCCTCTATCCATGGGATTCTCCAGGCAAGAATGCTGGAGTGGGATGCCATGCCCTTCTCCAGGGGATCTTCCTGATCCAGGGATTGGACCCAGGGACTGAATCCAGATCTCCCACATTGCAGGCAGATTCTTTACAGTTTGAGCTACCTGGGAGGCTCAATGCTAGTGTAATTAGAAGTATTTTCAACTCCCCTGGAAAAATTATTACTCATTCCAAATAGTGGGCATTTATTGAGTGCTTACTTTGTAAGTGCAGCTTGGTGCTTTGTAAGTGCAGCTTGGTGCTGACAAAATCTTTACAAGCTTAATCCTCTCAACAACCCTAGTTAGATGGGCACAACTAATATTTTCATCATACAGATAAGGAAAGCAAGGATCCCAAAGGTCAACTGACATCTCCAAGATGACAAAGCCATCTGAATCTAGATATGCCTGGAACTAAAGCTTCACCTTTAACCTCTGTGATCACTATTCCTCAAAAAAATTTTAAAAGTACATCTAAGTTGCAATGTGAGGGTACAGGAGAGGAAGTAAATGGTGAATTGGTAATGCGTGTCTCTTGATAGATGGTTCCTCAAAAGTTTTATAAGTTGATAAAAAAATAAACCTAGAAATACTACAAAGGGAGCAGAGCTGTCCCTTAACAGGTCCTCACATAGCACCCTTAACTAGACAGGGTTTTGATAGGGTTATCATGGTCCAAGGGTGGGGTCCTTAGTGCTATTCCAACAGAAGGTGCAAAACAAGATAAAGGGCCACCTGTAAAGACTCTAAACACAGCTGTTCATCTCCCTCTTAGGAGCAAACTCTCATTAACAAAATTGGGGAGAAACGTGCATTAGAACCAGAATATCAGCCAATGTCCAAATATGATTAGAATGTTGTTTCTCCAATAATCAAATTTTTCTGGGAAGTTAAGTTATAATCAGAAGGTTGCTCAGTGAGCATGGAAACAAAGCCAAGGAGTTGGCTTAATGTTTCACCAAATTAGTCACCCATTCATCCATTTATTTATCTACTCTCTTCTTATTGAGTACCTACTTTATATCCGGCATTCTTCTTTACACTGAGAATAGGATTGCTGTAAGAAAGACAAAGTTCCCACTCTAACGGAGTCCACGTTTTAGTAAAAGAGATCCTCAAATGAACAGAGAATATGATTTTAGATACTGATACATGGAATGAATAAAATTAAGCATGGTGAGAAGATAGAGGTTTAATAAGGTGGTCAAGGAGTAGTATCTAGCAGAATCTTTGAGACCTGAAGAAGGAAGAGGGATCGTCATGCTATGTCTGAGGGGAACAGCAATCCAGCAGAGGAAACAGCAAGCATAGGGATTCTAAGGTGGAGATGAGCTCACTATGGTTGAGGAACAGTATAGCTGGAACCCAATCAACAGGTAGAAAGTGTTGGTTGCTCAGTCGTATCTGACTTTTTGCAACCTGGTGGACTGTAGCCTGCCAGGCTCCTCTGTCCATGGAATTCAAGAATACTGGAGTCAGTTGCCATTCCCTTCTCCAGGGGATCTTCCTAATTCAGGGATCGAGCCTGGGTCTCCTGCATTGCAGGCACATTCTTTACCGTCTGAGCCTTCAGGGAAACCTAAAGAGAGGAGGTCAGAAAAAGGAGGTCATCAAGGGCCAGATCATGTAGGGCTTTACAGCTATGATAAGGATTTAATTCTAGGAGTTATTGGAAGCTATTGGGGAGGTTTTGAGAATGATAGAACCCAACTTCTGGGAGTCAGGCTTTGGACTGGAGTAAGAGGAAAACAGACTTTTCTTTGGGAATGAAGTTAAGCCCAAATATTAAGCTAGGTATGTGTCATATAACAAGAGACGAAGTCTAGCTATTGACAAATAAAAATGGTGTGTGAAACTTTTGAAACGGAGGTTCTTACATCTCTCCTTTCTCTCTCTCTCTCTCTCTCTCTCTCTCTCTCTCTCTCTCTTTCCCAATGACTGGATTGTGGTTGTAAATGGCTAAGCTGAAATCTGGTATTCCATACTAAACCATGAGAAAGGGGCTTCCTATAAAGGATGGAAAAGTAGCAAGATGGAGAAGCCTACATCTGATAATTATGAATCTTCCAGACAAGCTGTGAACTGCCTTTGATGACATGAAAGATAAATTACTATCTTGTTAGAAGTTTTCTGTCACTTGTGGCTGAGTAATCCTAACATATTTCATTCTTAGCTTGTTTGAGATTGCATAATGACTAGAAATTTCAAGCCAGGACACTGACTTGAGTTGTCTCAGAATCCCTGATGGAACATACTGGTCCCTATTTATAGTTTATAATAGATTCTTCATAACTTGGCAGAATGATTGGTCATTGGGCATCCAAACTTCACTTAATAAGCAGCTCTAGTCTATTCACTGAAGTATGCAACTTTTATTCTGACTTGATTGGATAGTGTGTTTCTTTGGCCCTTAAGATATACAGATGAATTCTCCCTTCAACCACAAAAAGACTTTCAAATTTGATGGAATCTTGAATTCTTCCTTTACTTAGAATCCCACAACTTTTATAAACATTAAAGTCATATCCAGTTAAATTTTGGAAAGGTTTTCGATCCAATGGAGAGGCAGAGGTTGAAGATACAGGTTAGAGAAGGCAAGAGGAAAAGCAAGCAGAGAGAAGGAACTTTGCTAGGAGAAATCATGGATTGGATTTTTTCCACTTTTCATTCTCTGGAGATTCATCCAAGTTGCTGTGTATATCAATAATTTGTTTCTCTTTATTGCTAAGTAGTATTCCACATACTGAGTAGTATTATGAATATACCACAGTTTCATTAATCATTCATTCATTGAACATATGAGGTGTTTCAAGTTTGGGGCTGTTACAAATAAAGCTGCTATAATGTACATGGACAGGTTTTGTGTGAAAGCAAGTTTTTCTTTCTCTGGGATAAATGTTCAAGAGTGCTCGTATAGACAAATGCTCATACAGTAGTTGCACGTTTAATTTTTTTAAAGTGCAACTCTTTTCCACAGGGACCATACCATTTTATACTTCTGATAGCAATGTATGAGTGATTCAGCTTCTCTGAATTCTCATCAGATTTTGGTATTGTCACATTTTTTCAGTTTCAACCATTTAGATGAGCATGTAGGGATTTCTTATCACCTGTGGTTTAATTTGCATGTCTGTGATGACTAATGATTGGTTTCTGAAAACTGATTTAGCCTTGAATCCCTGGAATACCCATTTGGTCATGGTATATAATTATTTTTATATTATAATTATTTTTATATTAATAGAATTTCATTTCTACTATTTTGTTAAGAATATTTGAGTCTATGTTGAGTCTATGTTTGAGTCTATGAGAGACACTGGTTTGTAGTTTTCTTTTTTATACTATTTTTGTCTGGTTTTGGTATCAGGGTAACAGTAACAATACAACATGAGTTGAGAAGTGTTTTCACCTCTTTTTCTAGGACAGACTGTATATAGTTGGTATTAATTCTTTAAATGCTTGGTAGAACTCTCCAGCGAAACCATCTGGGCCTGGAGATTTCTTTTGGAGGAGTTTTAAAATTATGAATTCAATTTCCTTAATAGTTATAAAGTGAAGTCGCTCAGTCGTGTCCGACTCTTTGTGACCCCATGGACTGTAGCCTCCCAGGCTCCTCTGTCTCTGGGATTTTCCAAGCAATAGTACTGGAGTGGATTGCCATTTCCTTCTCCAGGGCATCTTCCCAACCCAGGGATTGAACCCAGGTCTCCCGCGTTGTAGATAGACATTTTACCGTCTGAGCCACCAGGGAAGTAGTTATAAGGTTATTTCAAATAATCTGTTTTATGTTGGTAAGTTATGGTAACTAGAATTTTTCAAGGGATTGGTATATTTAATCTACATGCTCAAATGTATGTGTGCAAATTGTTCATAATATTCCTTTATCATCCTTTTGATTTCTGCAGTGTCTGTAGTGATATCTCCTGTTTCGTTCCTGAGTTTTTAGTAATTTGTGTCTTCTTTCTTTTTCAGTCTTACTAGAGGTTTGCCAACTGTATTGATTTTTTTCCCCCAAGATGCATTTTGTTTCATTGATTTTCCTTATTGTTTTTCTATGTTCAGTTTCAGTGATTTCTGCTCTTTATTACTTCTTTTTATTTTAAACCTGTTTATATCATATTTGACCTTCCCTGGTGGCTCAGATGGTAAAGTGTCTGCCTGCAATGCAGGAGACCTGGGTTTGATTCCTGGGTCGGGAAGATCCTCTGGAGAAGGAAATGGCAATCCACTCCAGCACTCTTGCCTGGAAAAATCCCATGGACGGAGGAGCCTGATAGGCTACAGTCCATGGGGTTGCAAAGAGTTAGACACGACAGCGACTTCACTTTCACTTATATCATATTTGAAGTGAGTTTCTTCTAAACATACTTGGGTCATTATTTTAATCCACTCCTGCCAATCAAAATACATTCATGTTTAATGTAATTGATATTAGGGCTGTCATTTTATTTCTTGTTTTCTGTTTTTGTTTTTTTTTTTTTTTTTTTACTTTTCCTGCTTTCCTGTGGGTTACTCACACATTTTTTGAATTCCATATAGATTTGCTTGTAATGTTTCTTTATATAGCTTATTTACTGGTTGCTTTAGGTATATTATATACACATATATATATTTAAATTACTTACATATATGAAAAAAAGTGTATTAGCCACTCAATCCTGTCTGAGTCTTTGCAACCCCAGGGACTGCAGCCCACTAGGCTCCTCTGTCCATTGGATTTCCTAGGCAAGAATACTGAAGTGAGCTGCCACTGCCTTCTCCAGAGGATCTTCCTTATCTATCCAGGAATCAAATATAGGTCTTCTGCACCGCAGGCAGATTCTTTACCATCTGAGCAATCAGGGAAGCCCCATATATGCACATATATATGAGTATAATTAGAAATAATATATATGTTTCTATATATAAGGTTTCTACACTTCACTTGAATGGTAAAATGACAGCACCAGTATACTCAGAAACACATGAAGTATAGAAACCGTATTTCTCTTTATGTTTCTTTACCTTTCCATTAATGATACAATTGTCTTAAATATTTCCCCAAACTACATTCAGAATGACATCAGACAATGTTATAATAGTTGCTTCAGCCACCAAATAAAATTTAGAAAACTCAAGAAGAAAGGAAATCTATTATATTTATCTATATTTTTGTTTAACCTGTTCTTCTTTCTTACCAATGATCCTATATTCCTACTTTTATACTTTCCATCCTGTTTAGAGTCTTCCCTTAACCATTCTTTTAGAAAAAAGTCTATTAGTGACAAGATCTCTTAATTTTCCTTCATCTGATAATATTGTGATTTTTCCTTCATTCCTTAAAGAGGTATTGTTGCTGAATATAGGATTCTGGGTTGATAGTTCTTTCAACACTTGAAAAACAGTATTATTTCCTTTCAACCTCCATAGTTTGTGGTGTGAAATTCACTGTCACTCATATTATCTTTTAGGTAAGGTGTCATTTCTTGCTCCCTTTCAGTTTTTTCCTTTACATTTTTAGAAGTTGAACTATGTGTCCTGACATGGATTTTCTTTTTGTTTGATTAATCCTATTTGGATTTCATTTTTATTTTTATAAATAACAGCTTTACTGAGACACAATTTATATATCATGAAATTTCCCCTCTTAAAGTTTACCATAAAGTGTTTTATAGTATATTCATGAAGTTGTATAACCTCTACTATCTAATTTTAGACTGCTTTCATCCTCTCCAAAGAAACCTGACACCTATCAGTAGTCACTCTTGATTTCCCCTCCAATCTTTGGAAACTCCTAATCTACTCAGTCTCTGTAAATTTGCCTATTCTAGATATTTCATATAAATCTGATTGTACAATACACAGTCCCCAGTACTGCTTTCTTTCATTTAGCAATCTGTTTTCAAGGTTCACTCAAATTGTAGCATGTTTAATATTTTATTATTCACTTTTAAATACCAATTAATATTCCATTGTATGGATATACTAATTTTGTTTATTCATCAATCGATGGACATTTGAATACAAATAATGCTGCTATGAATATTTGTGCACACGTTTTGTGGAGACATGTTTTCATCTCCATTAGGAATGGAATTTCTGGAAGATATGGTAACTCTGTTTGAAGAAATGCCAAACTGTTTCCCAAAGCAGTATTAGCATTTTACATCCCCCCAACTTCCCCACATCCTTGCCAGTACTTATTATTATCTATGCTTCTTACTATGGCTATCCTAGTATATGTGGAGTGGTATCTCGTTGTTTTGATTTGCATTTCTCTAATAGCTAAGACTAGAGATCTCTTCAAGAAAATTGGAAATATCAAGGGAACATTTCACCCGAAGATGGGCACAATAAAGGACAGAAATGGTAGAGACCTAGTAGACACAGAAGAAATCAAGAAGAGATGGAAAGAATACACAGAAGAACTGTACAAAAAAGACCTTAATGAACCGGATAACTATGACGGTATGGCCAGTTACCCAGAACCAGACATTCTGGAGTGTGAAGTCAAGTGGACCCTAGGAAGCACTGCTGTCAATAAAGCTGGTGGATATGACGGAATTCCAATCAGTTCAGTTCAGTCGCTCAGTCATGTCCGACTCTTTGTGACCCCATGAATCGCAGCACGCCAGGCCTCCCTGTCCATCACCAACTCCTGGAGTTCACTCAGATTCACGTTCATCGAGTTTGTGATGCCATCCAGCCATCTCATCCTTTGTCGTCCCCTTCTCCTCCTGCCCCCAATCCTTCCCAGCATCAGAGTCTTTTCCAATGAGTCAGCTCTTCACATGAGGTGGCCAAAGTACTTTTAGCATCATTCCTTCCACAGAAATCCCAGGGCTGATCTCCTTCAGAATAGACTGGTTGGATCTCCTTACAGTCCAAGGGACTCTCAAGAGTCTTCTCCAACACCACAGTTCAAAAGCATAAATTCTTTGGCGCTCAGCCTCTTCATAGTCCAACTCTCACATCCATACATGACCACAGGAAAGACCATAGCCTTGACTAGACGGACCTTAGTCGGCAAAGCAACGTCTCTGCTTTTGAATATGTTATCTAGGTTGGTCATAACTTTCCTTCCAAGGAGTAAGCGTCTTTTAATTTCATGGCTGCAATCACCATCTGCAGTGATTTTGGCACCCCAAAAAATAAAGTCAGCCACTGTTTCCCCATCTATTTGCCATGAAGTGATGGGACCAGATGCCATGATCTTAGTTTTCTGAATGTTGAACTTTAAGCCAACTTTTTCACTCTCCTCTTTGACTTTCATCAAGAGTCTCTTTAGTTCTTCTTCACTTTTTGCCATAAGGGATATGCAGATGATACCACTCTAATGGCAGAAAGTGAAAAGGAACTAAAGAGCCTCTTGATGAGGGTAAAGGAGGAGACAGCTTAAAATTAAATATTAAAAAAAACTAAGATCATGGCGTCTGGCCCCATTACTTCATGGCAAATAGAAGGGGAAAAGGTGGAAGTAGTGTCAGATTTCCTCTTCTTGAGCTCTAAAATCACTGAGGACGGTGACTATGGCCATGAAATCAGAAAACGATTGCTTCTTGGCAGGGAAGAGATGACAAACCTAGACAGTGCGTTGAAAAGCAGAGACATCACTCTGCCAACAAATGTCCATATAGTCAAGGCTACGGTCTTCCCAGTGGTCACATCCAGTTGTGAGAGCTGGACTGTAAAGAAGGCAGAGCACCAAAGAATTGATGCCTTCAAACTGTGGAGCTGGAGAAGACTCCTTAGACAGCAAGGAGATCAAACCAGTCAATCTTAAGGGAAATCAACCCTGAATATTCATTGGAAGGACTGATTCTGATGCTGAAGCTCCAGTATTTTAGTCATCTGATGCAAACAGATGACTCATTGGAAAAGTCCCGAAGCAGGGAAAAATTGAAGGCAGAAGAGGGCATCAGAAGCCTCTGTTGCCCTCTTCTCCTTCTGTCTTCAATCTTTCCCAGCATCAGGTCTTTTCCAATGAGTTGGCTGTCAGGAGATGAGATGGCTGGATGGTATCACCAAAGCAATGGACATGAACTTGGGCAAACTTTGGGAGATGGTGAGGGACAGGGAGGTCTGGTATGCTATAGTCCATAAGGTCACAAAGAGTCTAGTTTGCCCAGTTGCCCACGACTGGGCAACTGAACAATAACTAATGAGATTGAGTATCTTTTCAAATACTTATTGGCAATCTATGTGTCTTATTTGAAGAGATGCCTATACAGATCTTTTGCCTATTTTAAACTAGATTGTTTGTCTTTATATTATTGAAATATGAGTTCTTTATTCTAGACAGTCTATCAGATATGTGACTTGCAAATATCTTTTTCCCATTCTATGGGTAGCCTTTTCACTTTCTTTATGGTATCCTTTGAAGCACAAAATTTTTAATTTTATTGAAGTCCAATTTATCTAGTGTTTTCTTTTGTTGCTTGTGCTTTTGGTGTCATATCTAAGAAGTCTTTTCCTAATACAAGGTACAAATATCTACTTCCATGTTTTCTTCCAAGAATTTTACAGTTTTAGCTCTTAAATTTAGTTCTATGATCCATTCTGAGTTAAATTTTGTAAATGGTACAAGGTAGGGGTCCAATTTTACCCTTTTGCGTATGGATACTCAGTTGTCCCAGCACTATTTGTTGAAAACACTCTTTCCCTCATTTAGCTGTTTGGGGACCTTCATTGAAAATACACTGTAGATGTATGTCTTTTGTCAAATTTCAGAAGTTTTCAGCCATTATTTCTTTGAGTATTTTTAGGCCCACCCTTCTTTTCTCTTCCCAGGACCCTGATGACATGAATGTTAGATCTTTAGTTAGTCACTTAACTCCATGAAACTCTGCTCATTTTTTAAAAATCTATTTTCTTTCTATTGCTAGATTGGATAACTTCTATTTATCTATCTATAGGTTCACTGATTCTTTCCTTGTACTCCTCCATTGTGTTGTTAAACCCATCCACTTAGTTTTCTGTTGATGTTATTCAGTCACAAGTCACATCTGATACTTTGTGACCCCACAGACTGCAGTATGCCAGGCCTACCTGTTCCTCACCACCTCCCAGAGTTTCCCCAAGTTCATGTCCATTAAATTGGTGATGCCATCCAACCATCTCATTCTCTGATACCCTCTTCTCCTTCTGCCTTCATTCAATCTTTCCCAGCATTGGGGTCTTTTCCAATGAGTCAGCTGTTCACATCAGGTGGCCAAAGTATTGGAGCTTCAGCTTCAGCATCAGTCCTTCCAATGAGTATTCAGGGTTAATTTCCTTTAGCACTGACTGGTTTGATCTCCTTGAAGTCCAAGGGACTCTCAACACCACAGTTCAAAAGCATTAATTCTTCAGCACTCTGCCTTCTTTATGGTTCAACTCTCACATCCATACATGACTACTGGAAAGACCATAGCCTTGACTATACAGACCTTTGTTGGCAAAGTGATATCTTTGCTCTTTAATACACTGTCTAGATTTGTCATAGCTTTCCAAGAAACAATTATCTTCTAATTTCATGACTGCAGTCACCATCCACAGTGATTTTAGAACATAAGAAGAAATCTGTCGGTTTCCACCCTTTCCCCTTCTATTTGCCATGAAATGATGGGACCAGATGTCATGATCTTAGCTCATTATTAAATTTTTAGTTCTAAAGTTTTCATTGGTTCTTTTTAATATCTCTTATTACTTTGCTAAAGATTTTTTTTCTGTCTCAAGTGTTTTTGTAGCTGTTCAGAGAAGCATTTCTCAGATCTCTCTGTCTGCTTTAAAATCTTTGTCAGATATTCTAACAACCCTCTCATCTTGGTTTTATCGTTTATTGTCTTTTTTACAAACAGTTTGAAATCTTCCTAGTTCGTTAAATGATCATTGATTTTCAGGTGAAATCTAGATATTGAGGGTACTGTACTGTGAGATTTTAGATCTCATTTATTTATTTATTTTTACAAGTCATTTTCTTTTTATTAATTTTTATTTTTTAGTTTGTTTTGCTTTACAATACTGTATTCATTTTGCATACATTGACTTGAATAGATCTCATTTAAATCTTTTATTTTAGCTGGCTTTTTCTGACACAGCATTCCAAGTAAAAGTGGGGGTGGAGAGCTGGCACCACCTCATCACTTCCAGGTTGGGGAAGAAGTCCAAGTTCCCTATTTGGCCTCCATTGACACTCAAGATAGGAGGCTTCCCATTACTGGTTGGTGGGATGAATGTCCTAACTTCCTACTTAACTTTCTCTGACACCAGAAGAGGCAAGGGGAAGTTGAGGTGAAAGTCTAGGCTCTCCACCAGACCTTTGCTAGCATGAATTAGGGGACAGGAGTCATATTTTTTTCATAGTTTTTGTCTGGAGTAGAGCATTTATTGTCTAAATGTTTTCTGTCTGCTATACTGCCCCTTTACTGGTCCTTCAGCTACAGAGAGGAATATTTTCTTGGGTCTTTCTTGGTCTGCACCATAGACACTTCCAAGTAGCCAGCTTCTTCAGTTTCAAGTCTGGGATCTATGAGGCAAAAAGAAAACTCAGGTAACTAATTTTCATATTCCTTGAGTTTCCAGGACATTAGCTAGTCTGTTTTTGCTCTTTCATGGATGTTTTATGTGCAACATATGTGTAATGCTTTATGTGTAAAATGTATGCTTGTTTTGTGTGTATTGTTCAAGGATTTCAGCTGTACTTTGTGAGAAGAGCAAAAAATAGGTCTGCTCCATCTTCCCAGAAGCAGAAGTCTAAGTAGACATTTTTATAAATAGAATCATATTTTAATCACTAGGAGATATTAATAGTTAAAGGAACTTTGAAGTTAATCTTTTCCCAGTTAATAATAATTCCCTTGTATATCTCTTCTGTACAAACTATAAATTGGGTTTGCTTTAAGTGAGAAATGCTTATAGATTATTTACAAATATCTGAATATTGAATACAACTGTCCTTTCCCAACATTTGAATTAAATTCCTCTATATAATTACTTCTTAAATGTTTTTACCTTATTGCCAATCTGAACATATTGCAACGGAAGGCAATTCCTTAAACACCTAGTGTTAAAGGATCTAGTGAGAATCCACAACTTTCCAGAAGTGTAAAATGGAAGCATTTCTTGGAAGTTTTCTATTTTAGAAGCTTCCCTGTATCTAATAGATAGTTTCAGTTATCTCACTGAGTTTCTATATACTCACTAATAATTGAGTATTAAAAACATTTAACAATTTCTGGATTTCCAGATCTATTATCTTTTCAATAACCATTCCTTCTTCTCAAACATCTGTTCTTTTTATATGTGTTAATACCTAATAATACTATCTTTTATTGCTCTCCAACTATCTGTCAGGCACTCTAATAAGCTCCTAATATACTTTATCTTATTTAATCCTGTTTAAGACAAAGTGATGCTCAGAAGGACCACACTGAAAGTGTCTGTAAGTGCATACAGAGCCTCTGCTTCTGAGATTCATGCTTGTTTTGACAGTGCTACAACCTACAGAGTAAGCATCTTTTCTTTCCAAGGTGAAAGCTCATAGGTATGTTTTCTCCCTTAATACTATTTTGTAACTTCTATCATGCCTTAATTTTATCTTGGTCATGTTTTTACCTAAGAAATAAATTTTAATACAGAAATTTAAAATATGATATCTTTAATGATTCTGAAGTTAAACTCAAAGTTTATTTACTATTTTTAATTTCAAATGTCATTAAAAATACCAACAATTCTTAAAAGTTTATCACATGAGCACTGTTGTACTGTATTTGGGTGTGAAGAGAAAACACTCCCGGATTAGATGCTACTTCATTTGGCTAATTGTGCCAAGAGGAAAAAATAACAGGAAATTTAAAATAAAATAAGCTATGTTAATAAATCCTTGTTAATGATAAGATTTACTGTTTAAAACATGTATTTAACCTAAAGGACAAATATTAAAAGCCTACATGTCTAAATATCTCTGTATCCAATAGAGAACTATTTTATATTAACATTTTAATTCATTTTCATTTATATTTTATAAAGGAATGGATATTTAATTTGCCAAGTCTCAATTTCAAAACAATGATAATCAGTATTTTTCCTTTCAAAATATCTTGGTCAATAAATCTTCTCACATACATTAAATAATACTTCTTTACAATTCAACCATTTCCAAACTATTAGTCAGGCAAATTCCTTAGTAATTGCTTAATCAATATATCTTTACATCTGTCATTATTTGCTAATCCTACACATTTTAAAAGTATTCCTGTTATTTTTCTTTAGTAAAGTAGCATACAAGTACCACAAACACCCTGATTTGTAGAGAACAAGGCTTCCTATTCCATGACAGGACTTCTCAAAAGCAGAAATATAATGTTTTTTATTTGGATAAGTATACATATTTTGGATAAATGTCCCTGCAGATATACTGAACTACCAGTTAGGAAGGTTGACATTAAGATTTTTTTTCTTGGTAATCTATTCTTCTTTCAGGGGTCTCTTTTTGCTTCACATTACTGCATGCAACTGCTACTGAATTACCATTAGAAAATGTTAATCATAATTATAAATACTTTGGTTATTTAAAATATTTTTTCTGCTATGTTCAATTTCCTAATGATAGAAAAGCTCCTTTTATACTCAAAGACTAAGTTAAATAAACATTTTTTCATAAAATGACTGTTGTTGCAAATGAAAATTAGCAAGTTTATTAACAAATAAGATGTCTCAGTATGAAAAACACACTTCTAGTATTGGTACTATAATTTTATCTAGAATATACCTGGAAGGCAACAACCACCACACATTTTCAAAACATAATGTATACAGCATTTGCAAGCAGGATAGTCAAAACTGCTGATATTTTTACACACATTGACCACGTGAAGAAGAATATTATCAGCAGCATCCTCACCTTAGGAAACAATATTTTAAATATTCACATATAATAACTTTATATGTAAGAATAATGTGGAGAAGGGAACTGTTTATCTACTCACTACCATTATTATAAATGAGTATATAAAACGTCTACCTTTATATACTCATTTATATAAAGTATAAATATTTTTCTATTCAGAAAATAGAACATTTTAATTTCTCATGATGGCCTGTACGGAGAGAACCTGTTATTTCTAACAGCAAGAAACGACACTTTTATATGCATACACGCCTGAAGACGTAAAACCTAATTTTAGAAAGCATTGAATTTCACCTACATAGCAGTCGGTGTGTCAGACACAGCATACCTCAAAAGCTGTCCTGTAACATTCGCGGACAAGCGTCCACCCTATCTATCCATTGAAGACAGTTCTGCTTTTTACCAGCGGCGATGGAACTGTGTTATTGTGGGTTATGCGGCACATTCGGTATTAAACAGGCTCCCGGGGAAGGGCTGTCACTTTGGAGCTGGTCCCCGGGAAGGGCCGTTGTGCTCGGAGACAGCCACACTTGCAGGGCCATTTTGTCCGAGGCCTCACAGGGCAGAGCAGCGTCAACAGCGGCTCCTCCTTGAGCCACAGGCTCGGGCCCGCGAGCCGGCTGCAGGAGGCGCGAGCTGGAGCCCGGCAGCGGGCCGAGGCCCGAGGCCCGAGCCTGCAGCGCGGGCTTAGAAACCGCTGCCACGCGCCGCCGGGCTCAGGTCCTCAGGCCCGCAGTCCCCCGGCCGCGGTTTTCCCAGCCCCGGCGCCGTTGCCAAGGCGACCGCCGCCGAATGTTCCCGCGGCGGGCCCCGCCCCCCGTCCAATCGGACCGGCGCTCGCCAGAGCCCAGATTCTCTTTGTTCCGCAGCCATTTCAGGCCCCGGACGGGAGGCAGCGCCGCTTCGGCAGAGGGCCCGAGCGCCGGAGGCCTCTGGGATGGTGTGGGACCGGGTAGGTGGCGTGAGGGTGCGCGGCCCCGGACTGGAGGGCGGGAACTGGGGCAAGCTGTTCGCAAGCTGCCTGCCGGCCGCGGGGAGAGGCGCCGCCGCCTCATCGGTGCCAGCCTGGCCGTTTGGAGCCCGGCGGCGGCGGCGGCGCGGTTCTAAGCCCAACAGCTGCCGCCCCGGGCGTCCCTGGGGATCCGGACAGGGGGCGGGCGGCGGCTCTTCAGGTGGCCGAGGTTAGGGCCCGTAGCCCCTGAGGGGTGGCGGGAAGAGGTCTGCGCCTCAGGGAGCTGACTGAGCCGCGGCGTTTGAGGGCCCCGGGACCGCTGCTCCCCGCGGGTTCTGGGCACCGTCGGGCGCTGCCCCGGATGCCCGCTCTTTGTCCCCGCCCGGCCCCCTCTGCTCCCCGGGCCCGCACCCACCACCGCCTCCACACTCCGACGGCTGATCGCTGTCTTCAGGCGGCTTCTCCTTGGGGACTCGTGGTTTCACGACATGTTTACATAATTTTAATGTTTGTAACTGTACGGGTTTTGCGTGGGTCTGTGTTTCTTTGCACTTCTGCCCTTCTGTACTTCTCCCACGCGAACACGCCCCAGCGAACTGCGGCTGAGAAGCGGACCCACGCCACAAGCAACTTGTTTGGGGAGTGGTTTTCCTCCTATTGAAAGCAATCGCTTGTTAACTTGTTTTCAGATTTTAAGAATCAACTGGATTTTACAAGGATTGCGTAGTTTTAAGCACGTTACCTTAACCATCACTAATCAGTTCCGTTCTTCCACAGATAAAAATATAGAAAATTAAGTTGAAGACTGTCCACAAATTGATTTTGACAGTTGTGTTAAGAAGCTCAGTAGCAGCCCTGCCTTGAAGCTTGTAGCTTGAATGATGAGTGTATAAATGGTGCTTTTTTTTTTTAACCTAAAGGAAAGATTTTTTTAAAAATACAAGTTGTATCGTGTAGTAGGTATTTGAAAATGCAAGACTGTAAAATGGCTGTCCTGACATACTGGTTTTTAGGATAACAGAAGTTACATTTGGTTTTAAGTTTCTCTATTTTGTCAAAGCTTTCATATTAGAATGGTAAATAAATTATACTTAACCAGAGGAGGATTCCATTTTTTGAAATCAATTCTGTTTTCCATTTTTACCCTCTCCTGCACTTTTTCTTCTTAGAGAATGACTCTGCCAAGTTGAAAATTTGCAACTGTAAAAGAGAAATACTAGCTTGAAGGTGCAAATTTCTTTTTTACTCTGCACTGTATGCATTGCATAAATGCGTAACAGTTTGGCGTTCACCTAATTTAATAGGAGCCTAATGAACTATTAGTGATCCATTTTCTTTTACCTGAAGGAGGCCCCTACCAGATCAGCCTTGATGTTGTTATATTTTCATCCTAGATATTCAGGGAATTACTGAATTCACCCCACAGAAGTATCTTAAAATATTTTAAAGTTGTATAGCTTATTATAATTGTATATTGTGAGCAGGATAAGATTTTGGTAAAAATATATATGATTCCAGTTGTAAATCTTACCATTATCAAAACTTTTTATATCCATTGTTTTTATGACTAGTTTTTTTATATAAGGTTAAAGCCGTCTCATGAACTCTGTTTTTCTAAATCCTATAAATGAACTGCACTGAAATATAAATGTATTATGTTTAGAAGAATTGCTTGCAGTTAACCATGTTGGATTACTGCAGACACTGTTTTTAAGAAAAGGAATTTGGTTATACAGGAAGCCAAACCAAGTGACATATATAATGAAATAAATTTATCAAATATAAACTGCAGAGAAGAACACAGCAATAAGTAGGAGTTATTTGTTTTGCCCAGGATATAAATTATGAATTTTTTCCTAAAATTGATATTTGAATACATATTGGTGCCAAAGAGATCTTGTTCCTAAAAAACAAAAGGGTGAAAAAGCTGAGAAAATCAAAGTGAGAAGTTTTTAGAAACAGTGTATAGTAATTCCACCTTCAGAAAGGTAGGATCACAGACAGCTAAGAGACAGCTAAATTCCCCAGGTGTTGAAAATCTTTCCTAGTTGGTTCCATTCAGCCAGTGCTATGATAGCTCTCTGGTAAGTGCTGTCGGGTAAGAGAGGTCTCCTGGATTGTAGAGGGTGAGGAGTTTACAATAGCAGGCAGAGGTTTGCAGAAGTGGTAACTGTAGATTTGTAGTTCTATAGATGGGTGTTGGGCTTCCTCGGTGGCTCAGTGGTAAAGAATCTGCCTGCAATGCAGGAACCGTAGGAGACTCAGGTTCAGTCCCTGGGTCAGGAAGATCCCCTGGAGGAGGGCATGGAACCTATTCCACTATTACTGCCTGGAACATACCATGACAGGCTAAATCCATAGGGTCCCAAAGAGTCAGGACATGACTGAAGCGACTTAGCACACAGATGGGAGTTAGTGTGGGAAAGAGCTTTCAGAAGCCACGATTGCTTATTTCAAGACTTCCTTACTAGAATTATCTGAAGTACTATGTACTATGTAATAATGTTAAGAGTTCCAGAATCTTAATGGTTAAATGAGATACTAGAATAGGAAATTAGGGTGCAGATTTGTCTTAGAATTTTCTGCAGTAGATAGAACCAATACAGGAATGGTGGCTACATCTTATGCCAAAATGGCACCTGATAGCTGAGCAAATATTTGAACTCAGAATTGAAGGAAAGCTGAAGGAAATCTGATATCTGAAAGACCATAAGATTTGAATCAACATATGTCTTTTTAATGGTAAAAATTTTAAAACAAAGCAAGTCTTTTTGGTGTAATACAGTAAGTTCTTAGAACTGGGCCTGGCATGTAGTAAACACTTCATAAATAATAACTGTTAATTATCATCTTTGACATGGTCATTGGTATTTTAGAAAACTATTGAGAGCAACCATAAAATAATAATCACAAATATCAGGACCATGAGGTAATTAAGCCCTTTGATACATTTCCTTCCAATATTTTTTCTCAGTTTATTTGATTTTTATACAGTTGAGACTTTTATATTAATAATTTTGCTTTTTTCACCTAGCACCATAAGCATTCTGACATGCTGTGAGATTATTTTGTCAGCATCTTTTTAAATGACCACATGATGATTTTATGAATTTCTCATAATTAAACATTTTGCTGTTGGACAGTTAGCAAGTTTCTTTTTTTATTATATTTTTGCAGTTATAATAAACACTACAGTGAACATCCTTATACATAAAACAATTTCTGTGTTTTAGATTATTTCATTAAAATAGATTTCCCAAAGTGAAAATATTGGGTCAGTGTATATGAACATCCAAAAACTCAGTTCATATTGCCAAACTGCTTTTACTTAGGGAATTTAATAATGGAATTAAATTGAGGAGCACAGCATTTATTGCCCTTTGCTTGTGTTGAAAGGGAAGAGAGAGTGAATTAACATTTTTTTTCTATTGTATGATGATGTAATATGATAGTCATCATTTGTAGGCATTTGGCATACGATATTACTTTCACATACATTATGCTCATTATCCTAGCCCCCTGTTGCTTTACACATGATAGTTACTTACATTTTACTTATGGGAGAACTGAAATACCAGTAGGTAAGTAGTTTGCCCGGAGACTCAAGAGTGTTCTTGGCTGAATCTGAATCTAAATCTTCATGATTATGAAACGCGTGTTTTATTTGTAAAAGTTTTATGTGACACACATATTCAGAATCTTATAATGAATATGTGTATACATTGAATGCATGCAGATTCTTAAAATGTGTTTTATAGATCACTCTAACAGTGAATCTATTAACTATAGATCATAGACCACATGTTTTTTAAATGTATTTATTTATTTATTTTTGGCTGCTCTCAGTCCTCAATGCTTCTCGGGCTTTTCTCTAGTTGCAGGAAGCGGAGGCTGCTCTGTACTTGGTGATGTGCAGGCTTCTCATTGCAGTGGCTTCTTTTGTTGCAGAACACTGGCTCTAGAGCATGCAGACTTCAGTGGTTGTGGTTCCAGGGCTCTAGAGCAGAGACTCAGTAGTTGTGGAGCTCAGGGCTTAGTTGCTCTGGCATGTAGGATCTTCCTGGACCAGGGATAGAACCCATGTTTCCTGCATTGGCAAGCGGATTCTTTACTGCTAAGCCACCAGGGAAGCCCCATAGACCACATTTTGAAGATAGTAAACTGAGCTGGAAGTAATGAATGAGTGACTTGCAAAGTTTTAAACCAGATAAGGTTTAACTATTCTGCTGTATTTTAAAAAGGAAAAAAAAAAAAAAGAACTCCTTACCAGGATGAGGTGTAATTGGTAAAGAGTATATAAAGCTGGTTTCTAAAATGATTGCAGCAAGCATTTGTGGGTGAAATGCTCTTAGAAAGACCTCTTGGAGGAGGAGAAAACAAATCCATCAAATATGGGGGTTAAGAGAAATGACAAAGGCCCATTAAATAACTAACTTGAAAAACATGTTTAGTGAAATCCCTGGCAAAGTGTCAACCAAAGTCTTCATAGAAAAAAAAAATATATATATATATATATATATATATATATATGTTGAGGAGTATCAACAAGGTGTGTGAGAATAATTTTATCCTGAAAACTGAAGCAAAAAAAAAATTTTTAGTTGCATTTTGTAGTTGACTTTGAAGCACTCTGAAGCCATTAGTGAAATAATTATTGGTGAAGTCCCTGAAACCTCAGATACCACTCCAGTGAAAAGATTGATCCCAGAAAGGTCAAGATTCCACTGCTTTTGTCTTTACTGGAGAAGGAATTAGGGGAGAGAAATGCTTCACCAGATTGTGGGGGTACAAAAAGGTGCAAATAAATAATTAGGGATAGGTGGTATCCATCAAAATTGTAAGTAAATGAATACAAAACATGGATCATTATACTGCCATTAGAAATAATGTTTTTTAAAAAATACTTAATGAAGTAAAAATATAGTTTATTTTAGCTGGCACATAGGAAAATGATGGAAAGATGCCAAATTACGGAGGACTTCATGTGCCCTTTATGCATTTAATGAGCATTTTTAGTGCTGAGATTGTCCCTTTTTCTCAAGAGATGTAGATCCTACTGTGGAGAGCTGTAAATCGAAAAAGTGCAATGAAGTGTAGGTAAAGCTTTTATGATATAAATCTGATGAAATCCTGTAAATAGTTTCTGCTTTGTTGACAAACCAAACTTAGCCACTGTAGTGCAAAAGCAACCATAGACAATATGGAAACGAAGGGATGTGACTAGATTTGCTTGGTAGGCTTTAAGGAGAAGGGGACAACAGAGGATGAAATGGTTGGATGGCATCACCAACGTGATGGACATGAATTTGAGCAAGCTCCAGGAGTTGGTAATGGACAGGGAAGCCTGGCATGCTACAGTCCATGGGGTCACAAAAGCCAGACACGACTGAGTGACTGAACTGAAGTAGAACCTCTAGTATATAGTAGAAGGATTTCAGGAGGAGATACCTACTGAACCTTGTATTGCCCTAGCATGAGCCATTGAAAGATTTGAAACAAGAAATTTGCAGTGTTGTTTTGTGTGATTCATTAAGAACAGAAAAATAGGTTATTTTTAGGTGCTCTAAATTAATAAGAGGATTCATTTTTTAAATGGGCAAATTCATAGACAAGGAACAGCTAGCCAATAATCATGAAATTAATGCTCTACCCCACCAATAGGAAAATGCAGAGTGAAACAGTGAAAATTTTTTTTACCCATCAGATTGGCAAAAGTGAGAAGAATGTAGAATGTATTTTCCTAGAGTGTATTGATAAGATTGTAGGGAAACTCAAACATTGAACAAATCAGTACAGCCATTTTAATTTTCAAGTAAAAACTTTTTCGACTTGAGCAGTTTCTATTTCTTAGAGAAACACATGGGTATATCAGGAATCATGTATATTCAAGGAAGTCTTTGTCAGTAGCCACAGAACCTCCAGACTTTCAGGTCGCCTTTTATCTCCTCTACTCTCAATCATGAAAAGGTCTATATTTGGCTCCTTTTTTTTTTTTTTAAACTCCCATCCCAGCTCTTCATATGCTTCTACTGTGCGTTCATCTGCAAAATCCAAAGCTTGAAAAAGCTACTGTTCTCGCTCCCTTCTGCCTAAAAATCCTTAGTTTTGGATTATGTCCTCGGACTATGTGACTACTTCCCTTCATGATTGCTATCAACTGCTAACATTAAGGTCATTCCTCCTCATTTCTCTCTTATTTTTGCTCCAGGCTCTTGCCCCTCTCTTCAATACCACTCAGTCTTTATATTGAAATTAGTTTAAGCATACCTGATTTTTCCTCCACTGTTCCTTTCTACTCTATCTCAGTCACTCATCCCCAAAGTGGTTCCCTCTTGCACTGTCAGTCACTGCAGTCCCTCTGTGGTTGCTATTTTATGTTGTCTACTCTTCACCCATCTTCCTATCTAGTAGTTCACTCCAGCCCTGCCTTGCTCTTTACCCCAGTGGAATCGCCATTTTGTTGAACCTATTACTGTGTCCCTGCCACTCACCCTCTTGATGTTTTTACTTCCTTTCTTACTCAGTTTAAATTCCATGGTTAATCACTCCTTTGGATGACTCCCTTGCTCTTCGCTTGTTTAGTAGAACCACACGCTGATTAAAACCAACTCTCTGCTTTCTTTGCACCTGCCCCGAGGTATCTTAGTATGGCGAGAAGAAAACACAGCCACACGTGACCACATGCCTTGTGTGGATTGTTATGCTGCCTGTTGATTATACTGTACTTTGCTAGTCTGTTCACTTTCCCACTTTTCTCAATAGCTATTTTGTATCTTCTTTTCCTCAAACCTCCAGGATGTCTTTTCCCACCCTCATTTTCAGTTCATTACCTTGCTTCCTATTTTGTTAAGAAAACTGAAGCAGTCAGCAAACTTCCACACACTTCCCCCGCCCCTTGAACTACGACCATTTGTGTCGATTCATGCTGTCTTCTTGCCTGTTATCTTAGATGAGCTGTTCTGTGTTCTTGTGTCTGCTTTTGTATTAGATCCCATCCCTTCTCCTCTGTCATCTTCTCAAGGAATTGCTTCAGCTTCTGTCCTTCCACATTAACTTTTTCCTTTACTGGATTATTTCAGTCAGCAAAGAGACAAGCTATTATTTCTACTATGTGAAAAAAAAAATTGATCCATTCTTTACCACCTGTAAAATTACCACTCATATTTTTGGTTTCCTTTTGCAGCATTATTCCCTGAAAGAGTTGTCTGTATTTGCTGTTGGCGTTTTCTCCTCCCATACTCTGTCAAACCCATTCCAGTCAGGCCTTTGCACCATTCTGAGCTGAGACAATTCCCTCGTTCCCCCAGTAACTTCCATGTGGCCAGATGCCATATGTTATTGAGTCTGTTCATCTTACTTGACCTGTCAGCAACCTTTGACAGAGCTATTTCTCTTAATCTTGAAACTCTCTCTTCTTTCTTTGCAAAGAAGCTGGGTATCTCCTACCTCAGTGCTGGCTCCTTGTAATTCTCCTTTGCTTTTCTTGACACAGACTTAGTGTTGGAGAGCCCCAGGGCTCAGGCCTTGTTTTTGTGTTTCACACATACTCCGTTGGTAATCTCATTCAGTCTCATGGTTTTAAATACCATCTAAATGCAGTATATGCTCAGTTACTCAGTCGTGTCTGGCTCTTTTTAACCCCATGGGCTATAGCCCACCAGGCTCCTCTGTACATGGAATTTTCCAGGCAGGAATACTGGAGTGGGTTGCTGTTTGCTTCTCCAGGGATCCTCTCCACCCAGGGATTGAACCTAGATCTTCTACATTGCGGGCAACTGAGCCACCAGGGAAGTTGCCATCTAAATGTTAGCAGTGCCCAAATTTAGATCTTTATCCTCTCTCCCTAACTCCTTACATATTCAACTCCTATTCGACATTTCTACCTAAATGTCTAATAATAGGCCTCAGGCTCAGCTTGTCCATAACTTACCTCCTAAACTTCCTCCCAGTACTGGCTCTACCCACAGACTTCACCATTTTGGTTTGTCAATGGCAACTCCATCCTCCCAGTACCTCACACTAAAATACTGGAGTTGTTCTTGACTTTGCTGTTTCTTTGACACATCCATTCCATCAAGACAACTTTTTTTTTCCTATATCATCAAAAATATCCAGAATTTTACCATGCTTCATCCTCTTCACTACCCTTATCCTGGTCCAAACCACAACCATCATATCTTTTTGGATTACTTACTAGGATTCTATCTGGTCTCCCTGTTCTATCCTACCCTCCTGCCAGCAGTCTTCCTTCAGTATAGCAGCCAGAGCAAATCTTTTACGATTAATACAGTCTCTGTCACTTCTCCATTCAAAGCCCTGTAGTTCCCCTTTTGACTCAGAAAATCTAGTCCTTACGATAACTTACAAGGCTCTACATAATCTACCCAACCCCCTTCCCTTTCTTCTTACTTCCCTGACCTCATTTCCCACTACCACTTTCCTCCTTACCCACTGGCCTTTGCTCAGCTCTCACATTCTTTAAATACTGTTTAATACTGCATTAACCTCTTATCCCCCTTACCCTGGATTCTTTTTTACTTTGTGCATACTACATACCACCGTCTAACACACAATTAGAGGTCAACAGGCTAGATCCCCATTGCCCTGTAGCCTGTTTTTGTACAGCCTATGAGCTAAGAATGGTTTTTTAAAATTTTTTAAGGATTGTAAAACAGAAAGACTATATAACAGACATATTCTTTGTATTTGGCCTGAACATGGTCTGCAAAGTGCAGAAAATTTACTTTCTAGGCCTTTACAGAAAGGTTAGCACTAAATATTCTGTTTATTGTCTTTCTCTTCTTACATGAATGTAAGCTCCAAGAGGGCAAAGACCTTTGTTTTCTTTATTGCTCTATTTGCAATAAGAACAGTGCCTAGAATATAGAAAGTCAGTAAATATTTGTTAAAAGAATGAATTGCTTGTAATGATATAAAATTAAAATGAAATGGCAACCCACTCCAGTATTCTTGCCTGGAAAATTCCCATGAACAGAGGAGCCTGGCAGGCTACAGTCCATGGGGTTGCAAGAGTCGGACATGACTTAGCGATTAAACCACCACCAAACCAGAGCTAAATATAATGAGTAGAAAAGCTAAGGCATATTTTAGATGAGTTTTTATAGAACTGAAGTAAAGTTCATTTTATTTTGACGTAAAGATATGTATTTAAGTGCCCCCAAAACAGTTCTGTAAGGATACAGCATCAAATGAATATTAGAGTATCTGGAAGAGACCAGGATTAGGAGAGGTACTTGAAGGGAACTTGAATTTCATCTGTATTGTTTATTTTAATACAGTGAGAAGCAGCAGATACCAATTTTTCATTTAAAGATTCTTCTAATGAAGAGAAAGGGGAAAAAATAGGTATTGATTAAAGCAGTGAGAATAAATAGAGAGTAAGCGGGTAGAGAGAGAGGGAAGAAAACATTGCTGGCCAAATATAACATTTTAAAAAGGCAGCTGAGAAGTGAGCAGTATCAATATTTGAAGATAGAGCAAGCAAAAGTAAGACTCTTAAGTAGGAAAAAGCATAACATCAGGGAACTTTTAAGAAAACTGGTGGGGAGCATAGTGGGAAAAGGGGACAGAGTCTGCTAGGAGATTAGTTCAGAGAGAGACAGAATCCCACATTAGGAACAATTTTGTAGGCTATGATAAGAATAAAGTGAAAGTTGCTCAGTCATGTACAACTCTTTGCGACCCCATGGACTGTACAGTCCATGGTATTCTCCAGGCCAGAATACTGGAGTGGGTAGCCTTTCCCTTCTCCGGGGGATCTTCCTAACCCAGGGGTCGAACCCAGGTCTCCCACATTGCAAGCGAATTCTTTAGCAGCTGAGCCACGAGGGAAGCCCATGCTAAGAATATGAGGCTTTATTTTTAATTGTGAAGAGAAACCATTGGACAGTTTTGATGGAGAGAAGATATAATTGCAACTTTAACTTGATCATTTTTGCTGCTTCATCTCAAAAAATGGGACTGGAAGTGAACAAGAGGGAAGGCCGGGTACTGCGTTTGTAGAAAATGGTATCTGGACTGTGGTAGACAGTATAGGAGAAAAGTGGTCAGATTCAGAGAATATCTTAAAGGTATATTTTAAGAGTATATTTCGACAGAACTGACTGATGGTTTAAGTGTAGAATATAAGGGAAATCAAGGATGACACCTTGGTATTTTGGCGTGAACAACTGGATGAACACTAGTAGCATTTACTAATAATAGGCAGCTGGAGGAGGGACAAATTTGAGTGAGATGAAGAAGAAAATCAAGTTCTGTTTTAGCCAGCAAAGTTTGAGATATCCATTTAATAAACAGGTAAATATATCTTACAAGAGGTTAGATACTTGAGTCTGCAATTCAAAGGGCTATTCATTGGCACAAACTGGATAGATTATGTAGATAGGAGAAAGATGCCTGGGATGTTTAGGGGTGGAGGGGTCAGCAAGGTAAAATGAAAACCAAAGGAGATATATTGCCACAGGTAAGAGGTGAAAGAATTGTTGCCTGTTTTCAGCACTATGGAGAAATTAAGATGAAGCCAAGAAGAAACCATTTGGTTTGGCAACAAGGAAATCTCAGTCTCATGGAATATAGTTGAGGTGGGGAATAGGGTGATTGTACCCAACTTTCAAGATGTTTCTGTGAATGGAAGGCAATAATTGAGCATTAATTGGAAACAGTGGGTAAATGGAGTCAAAGCTTGTTTTTAAAGATATTTTTAGATAATTTTAAACTTAGAGAAAAGTTTGGGGAGTAATTGGGAGAACTCTCATATACCCTTTACCTGCATCAACCCATTTATAACATTTTGCCACATTCTTCCAGCCACTGCCGCATGAAATTATTTTTCTGAGTAGACTGCATCTGGGGCTTCAGAGATTGCATTTGAGCCATCTCTGGGGTTGCACAGAGTCGGACACTACTGAAGCGACTTAGCAGCAGCAGCAGCAGCATACATCTTGCTCCTCTACCCTTTAATACTTTAATATGTACTTCTTAAGAGCCACAGGATATTCTCTTCTGAAACCACATAGAGTCATCAGCTTCAGAAAATTTAGGGTTTTACAGTCTGTATTACAACTTTGTCACTTGTTCTGGTAACATCCTTTATAACATTTTTTCCTGCAGTACAAGATCCAGTCTAGGGTTTTATATTACTTTTTGTTGTCATCTTTTTAGACAATGAGTTTTTTAATGGAACTTAGCCATTTTTCCTCATAATAGCCCCATGAGGTAGAAGTACTATTAATTATCTCATTTTGTAGATCATAGGTTAATTATTCTTTCCATGACTAATAAGTGGCAGAGCAAGAATGCAAAGTCAAGCTAAGGAACAACAGGGTTTGGACTCTTAAGCTGTATACAACAGTGCCTCCCATGTAGTGCATGGAAAAGTCTGGAATTCCTCATTTGATGTGGGCAAATAAGTCAAATATAGAAATCAGAGACAAAAATTCTTATATCAAAGAAGTGATTTTAAATGTCTAGATCTAGGTTATAACTCTGGCAGTGCTGGATCAGAGTGTAATGTCACCTTGATGAGCATCAGGACAGAAGGAAACAAGGAAAGAAAAGTGAAGATTTTTAAACTTTATATGTAAATTTTACCAGCGTGTGCATGCGTGCTCTGTCATGTACAACTCTTTGCAGCCGCATGGACTGTAGCCGCCAGGCTCCTCTATTAATGGAATTTTCCAGGCAAGAATACTGGAGCGGGTTGCCATTTCTTCCTCCAGGAGATCTTCCTGACCCAGGGATCAAACCCATGTCTCCTGCGTTGGCAGGCAGATTATTTACCACTGAGTCACCTGGGAAGCCCAAATTTTACCAGACACATTTTTGAGTTACTATTGCTGGTTGTTTAGAAAGGTAAAATAAAGTACTTGAGTTAATTCTTTCGTGATAAAGTTTTAATTAGCAATATATATGGGTATGAACTGGAGAGCCCTGACATAAGTTTTGGCTCATAAAATACTGCTTATCAAACCTTTTTTAGAAAATACTAGAAGAATTAATTTAGGAAAGGAGCTTTAAACCGTGAATCATTAAAACCACAGGTGATCCAATGAGCAGGAATTAGAACACTACATTGGATTTTTAGCTCAATAATGTTTTATACATTTTTTTGTTACACAGTTTTGAGGATAATGGCAAAGACTTCCATTGGGTAGAAATCCAAGTTATGATGAAAATTTTTGTACATAATGTTTTCAACTAAAGAATGAATTTGATAAGAACTGACCTAAGCCTGGTGCAGTCAGTTCACAAGAGCCCAGGTATTTGCTGAAAGAATCACATGACATGAAATTCTTACTCAAGTAATTTAGCAGTCCCAGAACTACAACTGAGTTGAATACAAATTTCTGTGAAGACTTGGAGGATTTCAGTAGCAAGTATAAAGTAAGGCTGGCTTTGGTATGTAGAATATGACCAGATTCATTATTTACTAAATGTTATAACTTCTAGAAGCTGAAAAGGAGCATGGTCTTTAATTGCTTTGTAAGTAAGGAAGTGAACCAAACAAGTTAAATGACCTGTACAGGATTGCCTGGCCAGTTCTTTGTGCAGAAAAGAACTGAGACAAAAGCCCCAGATCTCTGACACACCTTTTTCACTGATATTATTTTGGCTTGTCATGGCACAGAGGACTTGAAGACCCAAGCAGGTTGTCTTAATGCCTGGTGAAATTACACTGGCTGGGAGCTGAAATGCCCGTTTTGCTTCCCCAGATTTCATCCTTCCCTTGGTCTGACACCACCCCCACCATACATCAAGGATGAAACAGTGGAGAAACTGTAAAGGAAGGAGGCTTTTCTGGAGTCTTGTTTTAGCATAGATAGTAAACTCAGAAACAAGAGAGTGATACAGTAGTTTCAGATTTAATGTAGGAATTTGTTGGGGAAGCTTAAGAGCCAGTAAAAAAAATTAAAAATTGAGTCATTAAAAAGGAAAAATCTCTAAAAAACAGCCTAGCTTTGTTTTACCCTTACATTCCAGTGGGCTAGAGGCTTTTGTGTTGGTGGTGTTACTTGCTGATCAGGTACACAGCAGGCATTTTTATTTGTTAAACAGAATCTACATCTTCACACTTCAGTGAGATTCTAGTAGAGTTTAAGTTGCTGAGCAACTCAGACAAACTGTGATTTCAGATCAAATTGTTATTTGGGAATTATTATTTATTTGAGAAATAAAAACTCCTGTCCATCTCAAATGCTATGGGATCAAGTTCATCAACTGTGTAGCCACATACTGAGTTGTTGAATTGAGTAACATAAAGAAATCTTAGGAATTTCCTAGTTCATCTCTCTTTCTAGGCTTTTATTGTATTTGTAGTTTCCAGATAAAAAATCCAGCATATATAAGTGCTGAATACATGTTTGCTTATTGATTTGATTTCTGGAGTTTCTTCTTTCTAGAACATGCGTGTCACTCCTGTAAGAATGTATAATGAAGAATTGAATGAAGACTATTTATTTCATTAACTGTAAATAATATGGATTAGTGACTTATGACAATTTTTTCTTAAAATTGAAATATATGACTTAAAGTTTTGCTTTCTGCGTCCCCAGCCCTACTCCAAGGAAATGATTCAGGAAAAATTTGTTTTATAATAAATGAATTTCTTTTTCTAAGGATCAGTTTAGTGTAATAGAAATAGTGTGTACTCTTAAGACAGTTCATTAGATTCCTATGTCTATCAATTTTAAGTGTCTGATCATAGATGTTATTTATCTCTTAGACTAGACACAGAACTATACCATTAGTGTCAATTTATAATTTGTAAGCATTTTTTCCTGGCTCTTAAGCTTCCCCAACAAATTCCTACATTAAATCCTCCATCTTACTACATTAGCTTCCTTAAGGAGAAAAATATATTAAGAATCTGTTGATGAGTATAACATCTTTTTTATCTTAAGTGAACAATTTTCATTTACTGTTTTTCAAAAGGTCTTAATTTTATTTAAAATATTTTAAATTTTTTCTGTTCTTTTAAATTGGAATATAGTTGATTTACAATGTTGGCTTAGTAATACTTAGAATACTCCAGTATTTCATGCCTGGAAAATTCCATGGACATAGAAGCCTGGCAGACTCAGTCAATGGGGTCGCAAAGAGTCGAGCACGACTGAGTACACATACACTTCCTGTTTGTATTTCTGAGAAATCCGATTGACTTGCTTTATCTTTTTGTGCTGGGATTCGTCATATTGACAGTTGAGTGCCCAATCCTGGTTTAATTAGTTGCATTTAGGAAATGCAATCACAAAGTGTCAGCCTTGCCATTAGAACCATTGGTTAAACATGGGCTGTAGGCTTTTCTATTTCCTTTAGGAAAGACCTTTGAGTTCACTATAATTATCAGAAAATCAGTGCACTATGCCAAAACAGAGAGAGAAAAGAGCCTCATAATATAGAACAAGATGTTGTTACTATGGTTTTTTTTAATTTTTTAATTGAAGGATAATTGCTTCACAGAATTTTGTGGTTTTCTGTCACACATCAACAAGAATCAGCCATAGGTATACCCATGTCCCCTCTCTCCCAAACCTCCCTCCCATCCCCCTCCCCACCCACCCTTCAGCCTGTCACAGAGCCTCTGCTTGCATTCCCTGAGTCACACAGCAAATTCCCAATGGCTGTCTATTTTATATATGGTATTGTAAATTTCCATGTTACTCTCTCCATACATCTCACCTTCCCCCTCCTCCCTCCTCCCATGTCCATAGGTCTGTTCTTTGTGTCTATTTCTTCATTTCTGCCCTGAATGTTACTGTTTTAAAAAATAGAAATCAAATTATTTTCCTTAATTAATTTGTAATGTTGATTTCTGGGTCTTGATTTCTCCATTAAAAAAAAAAGTTAGAGACTGTTTATTGCTGTTTTCATTTTGATGATAAGGTGTTGGAAGATCTATTTTCTAATTACAGTTAAAGTTTAAAGTGATAAATTTCAATTTCATGAGATGAGGGGGATGAATGGTGACATGATATTTATTTGGCTGTTTATAGGACACCAATAAGCTTTTTAATAACCCAGGGTTCAGTTTTAAGGGTATATTCTTAAAACTAAATGCTTTCTTAGTACGTATAAGAGATGAACATTATCTTTTATACGTCTAATGTAATCTCAGATTTCCTTGCCATCACACATTTTATTCTAGGTGTTGTATTCATTAATTTTTTAATGTCTCAATCTTGATCGAGGCTTGTTGTTTCTTTGTCATGGTAATAAAACAGACAGACACAGAGTCTGTGCTGCTGTTGGTCATGCTAAACAGTCACTTGTACATACCGTGGCTCATCCAGCACTGCTGCCTGGATCAAACAGCATTTCCACTGTGGAGTATCTGTAGAGTTTACTTTGTGGTACTCTTTTCCTATCTCCTTACATACCACAAAGACTGCCTGTGATCACCTATTTAGTTTTCACTCTTGTGAAATTTTTACAAACTGATTACAATGCATTTATATCTGATTTAATACTCACCACTTCATTTCTGGTTCTTTTCTTTGTTCCTGTATTCCTCCAATATTTTTCTTTTGATTTTTCTATTTCTTTAGAATATCACCTCATTTAAATGATGAGTCAAACGCCCATTTTCTTGTATATTCTCTGCTCATACAAATATAGTTTAGGTAATCTTCATCTTAATTCTCTATCCTCATTAAATCTGTTTTTTTAAATAATTTAATGGGGAGTTAAGTGCGATGGGAATGAAGATTAAGTGCCTACTATTGCATCATTTTACATTCTCAATTAATCTTCTCTTCAACCCCATTTCACAGATGACTAAACTGTGACTCAAAGTTAAGCTACTTTCCTAAAAAAGACAGTTGGTAGAACTAAGATTGTATGTATGATTCTGGATCCCATGCTTTGCCTCTATCCTCTTGCTTAGCAACAAAAATAGTGTAGAACAATATTCAGATCAGGCACTAAAATTATAAAAGTTGATTTCCTTTCATAAGTTTTTTCTGCTCTGTCTTCCCACAGCTGAAATCTGAATAACATATGCCCCTATTATGAGTGAGATTTCAATGAACAAAGAAAGGTTAGATTAAAATTGATGATAACCAACCTACAGGCTACTTACCATTTGTTACCTTTCTGTTGTGCTGTCTAAATTGCTCTGAGCCTTTTACCAGTTCAGCCTTGGCCAGGGAACACTGTGCTATGTTCCTTTTTCTGTTTATGCTTAAAAATGTGAAATACTGAATCAACCCATTAGACTTTAACAATCAAAGATAGTTTGGGGCATGAATGAGAAACTCACAGGGCCCTCTCACTTGAGAATTTTAGGAGGAATCTTAACTGTAACAAAATAATATACCTGTAATCACTGAAATGGTCTGTAGTGGATGTCCCATGTGCTATCTTGTTTTTCAAAGAACTATCAGCTTAGCTCCCAATCACCTATATAGATGTGTCTCCCTTTATAAACTAGATTCTGAAATACTGAATCATATATATATTTTTAACTTTATAATTTCAGGTGTGTTATGTAGGAAAATTTGTGGTTATTTGCATCATACCCTTTTTTTTTTTTACCATGTTTTAAAATATAGTTAGTATAGCTGTAATCATTAGCTTGCCTGGTGCTGATATATTTTAATATTCAATGCCAGAATTTTACCAAGAGCTACCAGACTTGCTAGGGCACGTACAGATTTATCTCCATCTTGCATATATGTCCACACATAAACCATCAAGCAAATAGTCTAGCAGTGTAGAGTAAGGTTAATCCATTTTGAGTTTCTTTTTGTGGTCCATTTTCATTCTTTCACATGTGAATATCCAGTTTTCTCCCTAGGTCTTCCCTGGTGGCTTATATGGCAAAAAAATCTGCCTGCAGTGCAGGAGACCCAGGTTTGATCTCTGGGTCGGGAAGATCCTCTGGAGAAGGGAATGGCTACCTGCTCCAGTATTCTTGCTTGGAGAACTCCATGGATAGAGGAGCCTGGTGGGCTGCAGTTCATGGGGTCGCAAAGAGCTGGACACGACTGAGAGACTAACATCTAGTTTTCCCAGCACCATTTATTGAAGAGACCGTCTTTTCCCCACTGAGTAGTCTTGGCTCCTTTGTCAAGTAGTATTGACTGTATATGCATGGGTTTATCTCAGGGCTCTCAATTCTGTTCCATTGGTCTGTATGTCTGTTTTTATGCCAGTACTATTTTGATTTCTTTTGCTCTGTAGTACAGTTTGAAACCAAGAAGTGTGATGCCTCTAGCTTCATTATTTTTTTGCTGGATTGCCTTGGCTAATTAGGGTCTTCTGTGGTTCCATATGAATTTTAGGATTTTTTTTTTTCTATTTCTGTAAAGAAAAAAGACATTGGAATCTCGAAAGAGACTGCATTATCTCTGGATGGCTTTGGGTATTATGGACACTTTAATAATATTCTTCCAGTCCATGAACATGGTATATCTTTCTGTTTGTTTCTTCTTCAGTTTCTTTCTTAAGTATGTTATAGTTTTCAGTGTACAGACTTTGGTCTCCTTCATTAAATTTATTCCTAAGTATTTTATTATCCTCTTTGATGGTATTGTAAATGGAACTGGATTTTTTTTTTTTCAGACAGTTTGTTGTTAGTGTATAGAAGTGCATTGGTTTTTGCATGTTGAATTTTTTTATCTGTAACTTTACAGAATTCATTTATTAGTTTTTTGATAGAATCTTTATAATTTTCTATGTGTAATATCATGCCATCAGCAAACAGAGACAAATTTACTTCTTCTGTTCTAATTTGGATGCCTTTTACTACTTTTTTTCTTGCGTGATTCCTCTAGTATTCCGTTGAATTGGAGTTTTGAGAATGGGCACTCTTATCTTATTCCTGATCTTACAGAAAAAGTTTTCAATCTTTCATTATTGAGTATAATGCTACCTGTGAGTTTGTCATATATGGCCTTTTTTTATGTTGAGATATGTTTCTTCTATATCAAGTTTGTTGAAAGTTTTTATCATTAATAGATACTGGATACTGAATTCTGTATGTTTTTTCTGCCTCCATGGACATCATTATTCATATCTTTCATTTTGTTAATGTGATATATCAAATCAATTGATTTGTGTGCGTTGAATCATCCTTTCATCCCAGGGATTAATCTCACTTGATTATGACATATGATCCTTTGAAAGTACTGTTGAATTTGTTGAAAATTTTTTTTCCTGTATCCATCAGAGATGTTGGCTTGTAGTTTTCTTCTAGTATTCTTATCTGGTTTTCCTATCAAGGAAATGCTGACTTCATAAATTGTATTTGGAAGTGTTCTTTCCTCTTCATTTTTGGTAAGAGAGAATTAATATTAATTCTTCTTTTAATGTTTGGTAGAATTCTCCAGTGAAACCATCTGGTCTTGATCTGGTCTTTGTTAGGATTCTGTCTGATTCAGTCAGCTTATTCATTATTGGTCTGTTCAGATTTTCTCATCTCACATGCTAGGAAAGTAATGCTCAAAATTCTCCAAGCCAGGCTTCAGCAATATGTGAACCGTGAACTCCCTGATGTTCAAGCTGGTTTTAGAAAAGGCAGAGGAACCAGAGATCAAATTGCCAACATCCGCTGGATCATGGAAAAAGCAAGAGAGTTCCAGAAAAACATCTATTTCTGCTTGATTGACTATGCCAAAGCCTTTGACTGTGTGGATCACAGTAACTGTGGAAAATTCTGAAAGAGATGGGAATACCAGACCACCTGACCTGCCTCTTGAGTAATCTGTATGCAGGTCAGGAAGCAACAGTTAGAACTGAACATGGAACAACAGACTGGTTCCAAATAGGAAAAGGAGTACGTCAAGGCTGTATATTGTCACCCTGCTTATTTAACTTATATGCAGAGTACATCATGAGAAATGCTGGACTGGAAGAAACACAAGCTGGAATCAAGATTGCTGGGAGAAATATCAATAATCTCAGATATGCAGATGACACCACCCTTATGGCAGAAAGTGAGGAGGAGCTAAAAAGCCTCTTGTTGAAAGTGAAAGAGGAGAGTGGAAAAGTTGGCTTGAAGCTCAACATTCAGAAAACGAAGATCATGGCATCTGGCCCCATCACTTCATGGGAAATAGATGGGGAAACAGTAGAAACAGTGTCAGACTTTGTTTTTTTGGGCTCCAAAATCACTGCAGATGGTGACTGCAGCCATGAAATTAAAAGGCGCTTACTCCTTGGAAGAAAAGTTATGACCAACCTAGATAGTATATTCAAAAGCAGAGACATTACTTTGCCGACTAAGGTCCGTCTAGTCAAGGCTATGGTTTTTCCTGTGGTCATGTATGGATGTGAGAGTTGGACTGTGAAGAAGGCTGAGCGCAGAAGAATTGATGCTTTTGAACTGTGGTGTTGGAGAAGACTCTTGAGAGTCCCTTGGACTGCAAGGAGATCCAACCAGTCCATTCTGAAGGAGATCAACCCTGGGATTTCTTTGGAAGGAATGATGCTAAAACTGAAGCTCCAGTACTTTGGGCACCTTATGCGAAGAGTTGACTCATTGGAAAAGACCCTGATGCTGGGAGGGATTGGGGGCAGGAGGAGAAAGGGACGACCGAGGATGAGATGGCTGGATGGCATCACAGACTCAATGGACGTGAGTCTGAGTGAACTCCGGGAGTTGGTGATGGACAGGGAGGCCTGGCGTGCTGTGATTCATGGGGTCGCAAAGAGTCGGACACGACGCGCGACTGAACTGAACTGAACTGAACAGATTTTCTATTTCTTCATGGTTCAGTTTGGTACATCATATATGTTTCTGATAATTGATGTATTTTTTCTAGTTTGTCCCATTTATTTGTGTATAATGGTAGTCTCTGGTCATTGCAAGCACCATCTTCCAGCAACACAAGAGATAACTCTACACATGGACATCACCAGATGGTCAGTACTGAAGTCAGGTTGATTATTTTCTTTGCAAACAAAGATGGAAAAGCATATACAGGCAGGATAAACAAAACTGGGAGCTGACTGTGGCTCAGATCATGAACTCCTTATTGCCAAATTCAGACTTAAATTGAAGTAAGTAGGCAAACCACTAGCCATTCAGGTATGACCTAAATCAAATCCCTTACGATTATACAGTGGAAGTGACAAATAGATTCAAGGAATTATTTCTGATAGAGTGCCTGAAGAACTATGGATGGAGGTTCGTAACATTGTACAGGAGGCGGTGATCAAAACCATCCTCGAGAAAAATAAATGCAAGAAGGCAAAGTGGTTGTCTGAGGAGGCCTTACAAATGTATAGCTGAGAAAGGAAGAGAAGTGAAAGGCAAAAAAGAAAAGGAAAGATAAACCCATCTGAATGCCGAGTTCCAGAAAATAGCAGAGAGAGATAAGGCCTTCCTAAGTGAATAATGCAAAGAAAGAGAGGAAAACAATAGAATGGGAAAGATAGAGATCTCTTCAAGAAAATTAGAGATACCAAGAGAACATTTCATGCAAAGATGGGCTCGATAAAGGACAGAAACATGAACCTAATAGAAGCAGAAGGTGTTAAGAACAGGTGACAAGATTACACAGAAGAACTATACAAAAAAGACCTTCATGACCCAGATAACCACAATGGTGTGATCACCCACCTAGAGCCAGACATCCTGGAGTGCAAAGTCAAGTGAGCCTTAGGAAGCATCACTGCGAACAAAGCTAGTGGAAGTGATGGAATTTCAGTTGAGCTATTTCAAATCCTGAAAGAAGATGCTGTGAAAATGCTGTACTCAATATGCCAGCAAATTTTGAAAACTCAGCAGTGGCCACAGGAGAGGAAAAGGTCAGTTTTCATTCCAATCCCAAAGAAAGGCAATGCCAAAAATGTTCAAACTACTGCACAATTGCACTCAAACTACTGCACAGTTGCATTCATCTAACACGCTAGTAAAGTAATGCTCAAAATTCTCCAAGCCAGGCTTCAACATTATGTGAACCGAGAACTTCCAGATGTTCAAGTTGGAGTTAGAACAAATCCTGAAAGAAGATGCTGTGAAAATGCTGTACTCAATATGCCAGCAAATTTTGAAAACTCAGCAGTGGCCACAGGAGAGGAAAAGGTCAGTTTTCATTCCAATCCCAAAGAAAGGCAATGCCAAAAATGTTCAAACTACTGCACAATTGCACTCAAACTACTGCACAGTTGCATTCATCTAACACGCTAGTAAAGTAATGCTCAAAATTCTCCAAGCCAGGCTTCAACATTATGTGAACCGAGAACTTCCAGATGTTCAAGTTGGAGTTAGAAAAGGCAGGGAACCAGAAACTGCCTCATAGCCCTTTTACCATTTTTTAAATACAGGAAACAGAATGCCAACATCCGTTGGATCATAGAAAAATCAAGAGAAGTCCAGAAAAACATCTATTTCTGCTTCATTGACTATGCTAAAGCCTTTGACTATGTGTATCGCAACAAACTGGAAAATTCTAAAAGAGATTGGTATACCAGACCACCTTACCTGCCTCCTGTGAAACCTGTATGCAGGTCAAGAAGCAACAGTCAGAAACGGTCATGGAACAAAAGACTGGTTCCAAATTGGGAAAGGAGGACGTCAAGGCTGTCTATTGTCAGCTTATATTGCCTGCTTATTTAACTTATATGCAGAGTATATCGTGTGAAATGCTGGGCTGGATGAAGCACAAGCTGGAATCAAAATTACCAGGAGAAATAGCAATAACCTCAGATATGCAGATAATACCACCCTTATGGCAGAAAGCAAAGATGAACTAAAGAAACTCTTGATGAAGGTGAAAGAGGAGAGTAAAAAAGCTAGCTTAAAATTCAACATGTGAAAAAAGAAGATCATGGCATCCGGTCCCATCCCTCCATGGCAAATAGATGGAGAAATAATGAAAACAGTGAGAGACTTTATTGTCTTGGGCTCTAAAATCACTGCAGTTGGTGACTGCAGCCTGAAGTTAAGACACTTGTTCCTTGGAAGAAAAGCTATGACAAACCTCTGCTTATTAAAAAACAGAGACATTACTTTGCCAACATAGGTCCGTCTTGTCAAAGCTATGTTTTTTCGACTAGTCATGTATGAATGTGAGAGTTGGACAGTAAAGAAGGCTGAGAGAGCTGAAGAATTGATGCTTTTGAACTGTAGTGTCAGAGAAGACTCTTGAGAATCCTTTGGACTGCAAGGAGATCCAACCAGTCCATCCTAAAGAAATCAGTCCTGAATATTCATTGGAAGGACTGGTGCTGAAGCTGCAATAATTTGGCTATCGGATGGGAAAAAGTGACTGATTAAAAACGACCCTTATGTTGGGAAAGATTGAAGGCAGGAGGAGAAGGGGATGACAGAGGGCAAGATGGTTGGGTGGCGTCACCCACTCAATGGACCTGAGTTTGAGTAAGCTCTGGGAAACAGTGAAGGACAGGGAGGCCTGGCGTGCTACAGTCCATGGGGTTGCAAACAGTCCAACACAACTAAGCGACTGAGCAACAGATGATAGTCTCTTGGGACCCTTGTATTTCTGCAGTATCAGTTATAATGTCTCCTCTTTCATTTATAATTTTAAGTTCTCCTTTGTTTAGGCTAGTTAAAGTTTTTTGTCAATTTTATTTATCTTTTCAAAGAACCAACTCTTGATTTTGGTAATTTTATTATTTTGTTTTTCACTGTGCTTCCTTTATTTCTGCTTTAATTTTTTAAATTCCCTTCTGCTAAACTGAGAGTTAGTTTGTTCTTTTTCCAGTATCTTGAGGCATAGGGTAAGGTTTTTTATTTGATATCTTTATTTTTTTCTTGATGTCTGTGGTTTTGGCTGTAAACTTACCTCTTAGAGCTGCTTCTGCTGCATCTCATAAGATTTAGTGTTTTGTGTTTTCACTTCATCTTGTCTGAAGATATATATTTTTTTATTTTAAAATGTCTTTTTTGATCCATTAGTTGTTCAGGAATGTGTTCATTTCTATGTATTTGTGAATTTCCAGCTTTCTCCCCATTGTTGATTTGTAATTTCATACCATTGTTATCAGAAAAGATGTTCGCTATAACGTCTGTCTTGAATTTGTTGAGACTAGTGCTTAGTTGCCTGTGTATGATCTAACCTGGAAAGTGTTTCATGTGCACTTGAGAAGAGTGTGTGTTCCATTCCATTTGGGTGGAATGTTCTGTATGTGTTTATTATGGCCATTTGGGCCTCTATGGTGGCTCAGATGGTAAAGAATCTGCCTGCATTGCTGGAGACCTGGGTTTGATCCCTGGGTTGGGAAGATCTCCTGGAGGAGGGCTTGGCAACCCACTCCAGTATTCCTGCCTGGAGAAGCCCTGTGGACAAAGGATCCTGGTGACCTATAGTCCATGAGGTCTCAAAGAGTCGGACATAACTGAGTGACTAAGCACATGGCCATTTGCTCTATAGTGTTTTTCAGCTCCACTGTCTGCTTATTTATCTGTGTGGATGATCTAGCCTTTGTTAAGAGTGGAGTATTAAAGTCTCCAACTATTACTGTATTGCTGTTTATTTCTTCTTTTAGTTCTGTGATTCTATGCTTTATATGTTTAGGTGCTCTGATGCTGGGTACTATATATTTACAGTTGTTATATCTTTTTGATGGATTGATTCCTTTATGACAATATGATGAACTTTTTTTGGTGTCTTTAGACCATTTTTAATTTCAAGTCTTATTTGTCTACTATAAGTATAGCTACTTCTACTTTCTTTTGGTTACCATTTGCTTGAGGAATCTTTTTCCATTCCTCATTCTCAATCTATTTGTGTCCTTAAAGATAAACTAAGTCTCTTTTAGACAGCATATTGTGGATCTTGTGCATTTAAAAATTTTTTTAGAAATTTTTCTCCACCATTCTGACTTTTGATTGGATAATTAACCTATTTATGTTTAGGGTAATTATTGATATATAAGGACTTACTGTTGCCATTTTGAGAATTGTTTTCTAGCTGTTTTGTAAATTGTTCCTTTCTTGCTGTCTTTGTGGTTTGATGACTTTTGTAGTGTTATAATTTGAATCCTTTATCATAATCTTTTGTGTATTTACTATAGATTTTTCCTTTGTGGTAACCATGAAGCTTACATAAATATAACATCCTATTTTAAACTGATAACAACTTCAGAAGCATACAGAAACTTTACACTTCCACATATCTCCCTATCACATTTTAGATTACTGATGTTACCATTTCCATATTTTTATGTTCAGTTCAGTCCCTCAGTTGTGTCAGACTCTTTGCGACCCCATGAATCACAGCACACCAGGCCTCCCTATCCCATCACCAACTCCTGGAGTTTACTCATGTCCATTGAGTCGGTGATGCCATCCAGCCATCTCATCCTCGGTCGTCCCCTTCTCCTCCTGCCCCCAATCCCTCCCAGCATCAGGGTCTTTTCCAATGAGTCAACTCTTCGCATGAGGTGGCCAAAGTACTGGAGTTTCAGCTTTAGCATCAGTCCTTCCAGTGAACACCCAGGACTGATCTCCTTTAGGATGGACTGGTGGGACCTCCTTGAAGTCCAAGGGACTCTCAAGAGTCTTCTCCAGCACCACAGTTCAAAAGCATCAATTCTTCAGCACTCAGCTTTCTTCACAGTCCAACTCTCACATCCATACATGACCACTGGAAAAACCATAGCCTTGACTAGACGGACCTTTGTTGGCAAAGTGATTTCTCTGCTTTTGAATATGCTGTCTAGGTTGGTCATAACTTTCCTTCCAAGGAGTAAGCTTCTTTTAATTTCATGGCTGCAATATCAAAGTATTGTAGCTATGATTATTTTTAATACTTTGAAAAAAAAGTTTAAACTACAGTTGTAAATAAATACCACCATTAAAATGTCAGTGAATCTGTGTTTCATAATATATTATGAGCTAGTGGAGGTGATGGAATTCCAGTGGAGCTATTTCAAATCCTGAAAGATGATGCTGTGAAAGTGCTGCACTCAATATGCCAGCAAATTTGGAAAACTCAGCAGTGGCCACAGGACTGGAAAAGGTCAGTTTTCATCCCAATCCCAAAGAAAGGCAATACCAAAGAATGCTAAAACTACCACACAATTGCACTCATCTCACATGCTAGTAAAGTAATGCTCAAAATTCTCCAAGCCAGGCTTCAGCAATACGTGAACCATGAACTTTCAGATGTTCAAGCTGGTTTTAGAAAAGGCAGAGGAACCAGAGATCAAATTGCCAGCATCCACT